>SNQJ01S0152318.1:0-22851 GCA_010110895.2 Picea sitchensis | reverse complement strand
CGGACCACATTTTATGGGATCTAGGGGAATGTGTCTAGCCCCGTGGTCCCTAGACTTGAATCTAGAAGAAGAAATAATTGCAACCCCAATGTGGGTTAGATTGTCTCATCTCCCTTTAATTTTTTAGGATGATTTCACTCTCAAAAATATTGGAAATAAACTGGGTAGATTCATTGACTAAGCATAACTAAAAGAAAATACGTTTTCATGTGAAAGAATATGCGTGGAGGTGAACTTGGAGAAAACAAAATCCAAAAAATTACAAGATCAACAAGATTCTCAATCAACACCTTTTTTATGTTTATTGTTAGCTCTGCTACAACTCTTTTTAATATAAATATTTCTTAGTTTCAGATAAAAAAATATAATTCATTGAGATCTATTGTTTTTTCTAAGGGGTTTTTAGTGTTTTGTACTTACGTTTTCTCATTCTTAGTTGTTAGGATTGTATTATTACTTGTTAAGAATTAAGGGATAATAATAGTTGTTGATTTTTTTGGCTATCTCCATTGAGGGATTGATTAGCAAGGTTATTTTCGTTGTTTCCTTAGGTTTATCTTATTTATTTTACTTAATAATAGTTGTTGCTTGTATTTTATGTAATTTTTGTGCAGATTTATTGAACATAAAGTGCATATTCATTATCTTAGGAGGACTAAGAGGCCTTTAAAAAATACCCTAGCTAATCCTTTCTTTATTGGTTGCAGTGGTCCTATTTATTGTCCCCTTTTTTTTTTAATGTTTTATAATTGCTTCCTTGAATAGGTAAATTGACCATTTTGGTTGATTTACCCTTTTAGCTAACCATCCTTGTTGTTTTTTTTCTCACTTGTATGTTAATACTTATGTAATATGTTTCTTCAAATTTAACACACACACACACACACATATATATATATTTAAAAAATTAGTTACCATGATAGGAAAATAACTAGTTTCCCTAGTTCATTCTCTTAAGCAGGTGGGAATAATTTGAAAAGATGTTCAAAGTAAATGAACCAATAGGAAAGAAAGCAAAAAAACATAGGACAATGAGGAAAAATAAATCCCCTTGTATAAATTTGATCTATTCTTTGTAGTTTTTAGTTTTGGTAATTAATTACATACACCACTTTCACATTAGCTTTCAGTTTCAAATCAAATTTCACTTCATTTTAAACGTTTTCGACTCACTAAAATTAGTATTAGAAACAAGAGTCGAATCATGTTTCAATGAGAGAGTGCGAGCCCTGACTTGGAATTTGTTGATCCCAACACCCCTCAATGAATTTCTTGGTCCCTTTTTTTTCTTAATATTAGTTTAATTATTATATACCATTGTTATTTTTCTTTCCTATTTGTCAATACTTTTGACTCACTAACCAAGGAACCAGTTGAACTCTTCTTTATACATGGTGGATATGTGTTCTACAAAGAGCTTCAAGCCCATTCCTTTGGGTTGTGTAATATATTTTTATTTCACTTATTATTATTAAACTTTATAAGTGTAATCTGGGTTGTATAGAGAAAAAAATGAAAGCTAGGAATATGAATGGAAACACACACATAAATATTGCAGAGAGGATAGTAATACAATGAAACCCAATTTCTACTAATGAATGTAATAGGAAAATTCTATAAAATACAAAGCAATACAAGCTAACTAGAATGGTGGTAGCTTATCTCTTAAGAGAGAGGTATCAGTTACGCTCATTCGCAAAAAGACATTACAATTGGTTTAAAACGGCCTTTTAACATAAAGTATTAAACCCTAAGCGGAAAAAACCCTAACCCTAGGGGATGAAGCGCCAAAAGGATTGAAGGCCCTCGGGTGGTTAGTTGAAATGTCAACTTTCGATAGGTGCAACTTTTGCATACAATCTCCATTTGGGGTGCACAATAGCTCGTTGGAAAGTTCTAACTAAGAAGTACAACTACTGGTAGGACTAGGAAATCCATGGACACCCCAAGCTCCAAAATGGTCAAAAAACATTATTTAAGGCCTCAAAACTGCCCCATAAATTTAGGAATTGAAAAACTATAGATGAAAAAATTGTCAATATGGATAATCATATTGAGTCAATGGAAGAGGTGGGTGGCCACCAATGTCCACCTGGATCATTCCTCCCCCATTAAGAAGCAATGGTCCACATTGCATCAAGTTCCCTAATTAGATTGGGGAAGTTTGATTGAATTTGACTCATAGTGAACCACTTGCCTTGGTGAAGAAATTATCCTACTTTGAAAACCTGATAGAGTTGTATGTTATGTTGTTGGGTTCCCTTCGTCTTGGTGTCCATGATCCAATCCACTGTAGCTTGCTAAATGCAGTCAGGATTGAGTTTTGCAGGGGCCAAATGCTCAGCCACTTCGGAGGTTTCCAATAGAGGTGGAAAATATGGTTGAAGTAGCTCCACATTAAACATTGGGTGCAAACCAAGGAGAGAGGGAATGCTCAATTCAAAATCATTATCACCCACATCCTTCGTAATGGTGTAAGGCCCATATCGTAGTGGTTTAAGCTTCATGTGGGGGCTATGAGGTGCTCTTTCTGCAAATGCAACCACACCTTATCACCAACCTAAAACCTATGTGGAACCCGATGTTGGTCATGTCATTACTTAGACCACTACGATATGGGTTGAATGTGATGCATTAGTTCAAAAAATTTAGCTAGTATGGTTTCCTTGGTCTGAGCATGGGAGGAATCTTCCTGTGAAGATGTAGTGGGAAAAGCCACATAAATGGTGACCAATGGTTGGAACCCCAAACACATCTGAAAAGGGTTATGGCCAATAGAGCTATGGAGGGTTATGTTGTATATATGTTGAATATATGGAAGGCTCTCATACCATGTGCGTGTATGCTTAGAGTTGTACATGCGTAGGATATGCACAATCATCCTATTAACCACCTTTGTTTGTCCATCTATTTTGGGGTGGAAGGCAGTTGATAGGGAAGAGGTATCTCCCTAGAATTGTGGTTGCATGCACCTCATTGACTAAATGTCATGTTTCAATCCGTGGCTCCCATTATTAAAGATATTTGTAGTGGTTTTTTGGCTCAACATTGTGTGCATGTATTTTAAGAGTACTTGTAGAGCTCAATTCTAATTTATATGATGGATATTTTCACTATCATATGTGTCGTGCTTGTTAGTGGGTAGGGGTACCTTGTGATTTAAATGGTTTTCATTTTTTTGATTGTTGGTTCGATTGTGGACAAGCATGCTTATGATTGCATGCAATGGTGTTGTTCTTGTTGGTCATGGTTATGCATGCTTGATTTTGTTTTCTTACAAAACATATTATTCTCATTCACCTCTTTTCCAAGGCTTGAATATTTTTGTTTCCTATTTTTGGGGGGAAGATTCTGAATGCCATTCCTGGTTAGTTCACGATGTTGGTTAAATTAGCATTTAGTTTATTTGTTTATTTGTATTTATCTTGCAAAGAATAGAAATTGTGCTCGAACAATGTTGTTAAAGCCAATGAATATTTTGTTGAGTTGTTTCCATGAAAATTAATTTTTTCATATTGATTATGGATGCCATGGTTGGTTAGTCCATGTATTGGGAATCCTTGGAAATGATATTATTTTTTTTTATTGTTTATTTTGNTATTGAGTTAGGTTAACTCCCAGGGTTAATATTCTATTCTTCTGTTGAGTTATCTTTTACTCCTTTATCCTTTTCCTTTCTTAAGTCAACTTAAACATATAACTTTTAACTTTTTGACTTTCCCCCCTTCAGTGTGAGACTATGACCTAGTGGGGGTGCCCAGGCCACTGAGTCTCCTCATCGCCTCTCTAAGAGGTGGGGGACATTACACACATCCTTCATGATGGTGTAAGGCCCATATCGTAGTGGTTTAAGCTTCATGTGGGGGCTATGAGGTGCTCTTTCTGCAAATGCAACCACACCTTATCACCAACCTGAAACCTATGTGGAACCCGATGTTGGTCATGTCATTACTTAGACCACTACGATATGGGTTGAATGTGATGCATTAGTTCAACAAATTTAGCTACTATTGTTTCCTCGGTCTGAGCATGGGAGGAATCTTCCTGTGAAGATGTAGTGGGAAGAGCCACATAAATGGTGACCAATGGTTGGAACCCCAAACACATCTAAAAAGGGTTATGGCCAATAGAGCTATGGAGGGTTATGTTGTATATATGTTGAATATATGGAAGGCTCTCATACCATGTGCGTGTATGATTAGATTTGTACATGCATAGGATATGCACAATCATCCTATTAACCACTTTTGTTTGTCCATCTATTTGGGGGTGGAAGGCAGTTGATAGGGAAGAGGTATCTCCCTAGCATTGTGGTTTCATGCACCCCATTGACTATATGTCATGTTTCAATTTGTGGCTCCCATTATTAAAGATATTTGTAGTGGTTTTTTGGCTCAATGTTCTGTGCATGTATTTTAAGAGTACTTGTAGAGCTCAATTCTAATTTATCTGATGGATATTTTCACTATCAATATGTGTTGTGCTTGTTAGTGGGTAGGGGTACCTTGTGATTTAAATGGTTTTCATTTTTTTGATTGTTGATTAAATGGTGGACAAGCATGCTTATGATTGCATGCAATGGTGTTGTTCTTGTTGGTCATGGTTATGCATGCTTGATTTTGTTTTCTTACAAAACATATTATTCTCATTCACCTCTTTTCCAAGGCTTGAATATTTTTGTTTCCTATTTTTGGGGGGAAATTCTGAATGCCATTCTTGGTTAGTTCACGATGTTGGTTAAACTAGCATTTAGTTTATTTGTTTATTTGTATTTATCTTGCAAAGAATAGAAATTGCTCTCGAACGATGTTGTTAAAGCCAATGAATATTTTGTTGAGTTGTTTCCATGAAAATTAATTTTTTCATATTGATTATGGATGCCATGGTTGGTTAGTATATGTATTGGGAATCCTTGGAAATGATATTATTTTTCTTTTATTGTTTATTTTGTACAACATAGAATATGTGCCCATTAAAATATCTTAGGAATGATAAATAGATGGTTGTTTTTGTTTTTAATGGCCAATATTTGTTGGCTTCGTCTCAATGTGCTTCATTGTTTGTTGCTTGTTTTGCAAAACATTGTCTTATTGAGTTGTTGTGTTGGAGGTTTTTTCTTTGTGCATTGATCGTGAATCCCATTGTTGGTTAGTCCATGACTTGGGAACAGTTTTTGTTGATATTGTCTTTCCATTGGAGTTTATCTTGTGTAGAGAAAAGAATCTTCTTAGTGAATTATGATAGAGTCAATGCATCTTCTTGGGTTATTGGCTTCAAAGATTTTCATTATGTATTAAATATAGAGGCAATGATTGGCTTGTACATTGGAATATTTGTCATCAAGATCATTGGTTTATTGGTGTTTATCTTGCATACAATAATTATGTACTCAATCACTAATCTTAGGGTCAAGAAATAGACATTGATTGTTGTTTTGTATGGTCAATATTTCTTGTATTTACTTGCATATGATTCATTATTATTTATGTGTTTTGGAGAACCTTTCCTTGTTATGTTGTTGTCTTGGAAACTTGGCATCACATACTGGTTTTGGATTCCATGAATGGTTATTCCAAAGCTTTGGAAAAACCCATATTCAAATTATTTGTTTGATGGAATAAAATCTGGCCCCAACTAATGTTGTTATTGGCATAGGACCACCACTCATACTTTAATGTCCATGTTATGATTCATTCTACAATATCACATATTTTCAATACTAGATCATCCTAATAGGTCTATTAAATGTCTATAGATTCTATATGTGTGCCAAAGACTTCCCTTCTCTTGTTTTTCTGATTCATTATTTTGAAGAAAGAAATAGAACTCCAAAGTGTATCTTTTTGCTTTCTTTGTTATATATAAATCCATGTATTGGCTCCAATAAGATATTTTGTGACAAAAATATGGTATTGAAATTGCCATTTTTAGATTTGATGGTTTACTTATCTTTTGTATATCTATCTCATACAACATTTTAAGAAGTTTGCAAAATATCGATTACAATGATCATAGTAAACAACATTTAAAGTTGCAAAATAAACTGTTGCCTTTTATTGTTTTAATTAATTGGTGCA
The DNA here is from genome assembly GCA_010110895.2 of Picea sitchensis. NCBI lineage: Eukaryota > Viridiplantae > Streptophyta > Pinopsida > Pinales > Pinaceae > Picea > Picea sitchensis. Next base: position 16,774 of record SNQJ01S0152318.1, on the reverse strand, counting down.
ATTTAAAAATTGGATATACATATTCCCATCAGTTCCAAATATTCTTGCATGTCCTTTAATTTTATTTTTCTTTGGGATTCAAAACTAGATATTGTTTTTGTTGTATGCATTTCTTTCAAATTGGATTCTTGCTTCAATCTCAAATAAATCTATGTAAATATTTCTTTATTTTCATTAACAAATATCTTGTTACGTCGGTGTGTGCATTAAAATACTCAAAGACAGTTTTGTTTCCCCTTGAATCAAATAATTACACTCATGACGAGTTTATAGTTTCAAATATCCTCCACACAAATTATTTATTAATATGATTGTATTATTTTTTCTATAAGGCGCGTCCACGAGTTTGTGTGGAAATTGCACACTAGTTGTCTTTTAAAAGTAGTTTAGTGTCCATCTTATAATTTCTTTCACAATGTCACATATTTTGAAACTAGTTCATCTTATCATTTATATTAAATATCTATAGATCCCATAGGCTTGATTTCTCCTATTTTTCAGAAGAATTCTACTTAGGGAAAAAAGTAGAACTCCACAATATATGTTCTTTCTTTTTTGTTATATAAATAAACATGTACTAGCTACCATAGAAGATTTTGTTACAAAAATATTGGTTAGAAATTTCCATTTTTGGGATTGTATGGTTTACCTTTGTTCAAAAAGAAATGGATATATATTGAGTCAAAAGTTATTGGTCTTAACCTATACAGAGGAGAAGAGAAGGATGAGTTCAAAAAAATGAGAGGGTCCCCCAGCTCTTATAGGGTAGTGGGAGTGTGTTGGAATACGTCTTTGTTTTCACTTTCTCATGTCATAGCCCCGTAGGCGTGTGCTTACTTATGGATGTCTAAATAACTCATACCACTCTGATTATGTAATTTGCCACATCGTGTTCGTAACGTACTAAGCATGAATTAATATCGTGAGTTACGAGGCGCTTTAATGCTAAACGGGTCAATAATTAAACATGGTCCAGAAAGGAAAGGTTTTACAGACAAATAGACATACCCTTTCTTTTAGTTATAACCCCTATCAACCAGCCAACCCTTTCTTTTTTATTTTGACCCAGCCCAGAGCTTCTCGCTAATTTATGTTTCTTTATAAGGATGATGGGTTAGACATGCTTACTTTTTTGAAGTTATGACCTACCACAATGTGTATTATTTAACTTTAAGAGTAGTATTAAAAAATTTAACATTAGAATTTAATATATCATCAACAATATAAATCAACCATGAACAATAAGCAACCACAAATACACAATACACTAGGATTTTATGTGGAAACCAAATACAGTAAAAAACCACAGAATGCTTTTCTTATATGTCAGAAGAAAAACATTCACAGGAAGCACCAAATTCCTTATTTTCTAGCTACAAATGGAAGGAAGCTACAACCCCCTAGTTTTTAGGTTCCAAATTCCCAATTCTCCAACACCAACCAAAAGGAGGTTACAACCTCCTTTCCTTTCCCCAACCAAACCACTCAGAAATATAACTACAGACTACCTATCACTTCCACTAAATCAATCAAACTGTTACTGATATGTTACTATTACTTCCACAACCTGTCACTACTGCTATACTTCATCAAATAAACCCTTAGGCATCAAACCTTCATACCAAGATCCACAAGAATGTCTTCTAAATCAAACTCATGAACTACTAGGACATGTTTGTGTTCGACTATTGCATAATATAGACCCTAACATACACAATAAACCATACCTCTCAAACTGTAGCTGACCTGATGGATTTTACCATTTGAACTTCAATTTTCTCAATAGATTTGTGCCATGTTCTCTGTAAACTCATGAATGTCCACGCTTTGTCCCATTGTGGCCCGTGGATGTTCACACCCTAACTCCTCCGCAACCCTTGGATTTCCTTACTTCTCTATGTGTCTGCATTTTCCTTCACTGAACCCCGCAGATGTTTGTGCTCTTCCTTCACTGCAACTCATGGATGTATGTGCTCTTCCTTCACTGCAACTCACGAATGTCTTCAGAAAAACCCTAGAACAATAAGCTTAACTTTTTCCCTTCATCTCCTGCAACTTCAATCTTCATTAAACTTCACTGCTTCAGATATGTCAATATTACCTTCCATAACACTTTACACCATAGATATTCAATGTGCTCAATAGGTGTTAATAGGAGTCTCTTGAAATCTTATTTATACTTTCCAAGTGACTACCTTTAGGGGCTAGCTTATAACTATTTTACCCCTTTTCCTTATTTTACGGATAACCCACACTCTCTTGTTGCAACCACTTTACCCTTAATGAATGACCTGTAACTACTTGTTGACTTGTTGACCTTCTAGGGGGGCTTCTAGATCATTCTTTGGGGTCCTCCCACTTTACAAGGTCATAACTCCTCAATCGTGAGGAACCACGTGGCATAACACATATCATCGGAAATGGCATGATAGGTATTTTCCATCCATGAATGAGTTACCTGCATTTACATTGTCCTACATGTCCTTTTTCCTCAATCAACTACAGGTTCCATAACCATACCTTCAGGGCTTCCTGATTTCTTCAAGGGTTGACATCAATGAAAACCAATATTTCAACAATATCCCCCTTTGGAATTGATGGAAACACTATTATGCAATACCAAAACACATGTTTCCCCTATTACCATCACTCCTTCTATCTTTATACCTCTAATATTTCTCTTTGTTTCCCTACAACTGCTCATTCTATCCCCCTTTGACATCAATGGAAAATGGTAACTTTCCTTGGGGCTGCTCCCCCCTGTCTGCACTCTCCTTGGGGATTCTCCCCCTATCTAAACTTGGCTTGGGGTTTCTCCCCTTGTATCCACTCTCCTTGGGGATTCTCCCCCTATTTGCAAGCTTCATATCATTCTGCTAACTTTTTCTCTTCATGGTGATTCCTTGTGTAAATCATTGACATATATGAAAAGAATTCAAAAATTATTGACTCCAAGTCTTCATTACTTGTCATATTTACTTCTTCTCTCCCGTTTTCCTGTTGTTCTTGATGTTGTGAGGCTCATTGTGGAGAATAAATTACTCCACTCTCTGTCGAAGATACTCAAAATTCTCCCTCGAAAGAGGTTTAGTGAAGATATGTGCAATCTGCTCTTTTTTCCCAATGTACTCTAGCTTGATGTTCTTCTCTATAGCATGTTCCCGTAGGAAGTGATACTTGATCATAATGTGTTTTGTCTTGGAATGCATCACCAGATTATTTGAGATACTAATATCACTAGTGTTCTCACAAAGTATCAGAATGGGATCATCATATTCCAAGTGTATATCCTACAAATTTTGTTTCATCCAAAGAACCTGAGTACAACATTTTGTTGCGACAATGTATTATGCTTCTGTTGTAGACAATTATACTGAAGATTGCTTCTTTATTAACCAGGATATTAGACAATCACCCAAATAGAAAGTTGCTCCACTTGTACTTCTTTTGTCATCAATGCTTCCAGCCCAATTTGCATCTATATAGGCAACTAGAGATAATTCATTTCCTTTTGGATACCATAACCCATAGTTTTCATTTGATTTGAGATATCTAAATATTCTCTTTATTGTCATGACATGTGTTTCGTTTGGTGCTACTTGAAATCTTGCTACATGTCCAACTGCTTTCATCACATCTAGTTTTGATGATGTCACATAGAGTAAGCTGCCAATCATTGATTTGTAGAGTCTCTAATATGTATCCTTGGATTCATCTTCCTTTCTCAACTTGCAACTGGTTTGCATAGGAGTACTTACGGGATTACAATATTCCATTCTAAACCTTTTTATCATTTCTTTGATGTACTTAGTCTGTGAAATAAATATACTTGTATCACACTGATATATATGAAGTCCCAAAAATAAGTTCAACTCACCAAGCAAAGACATTTCACACTCATTATGCGTGTCTTTAGAAAACTTCTGACTCATCCTGTCATAATCACTTCCAAAGATAATGTCATCAACATAAAATTCAATTATTAATATGTTATCCTTATTTACCTTTATGTAGATATTATTGTATGTATTTCCTTTCATGAACCCTTGATGTTGTAAATACAGGTCCAACCTTGAGCACCATGCTTTGGGGGCTTGCTTGAGACCATACATTTATTTCTTCAACCTGCAAACATAATCTTCTCTTTTTGATAGCTGAAATCCTTCTTGCTTCTCGATGTACACTTATTCTTCTAACCCTTTGTTTAGGAAGGTTGATTTCACATCCATTTGATATACGCTGATCTTCTTTGAACAGGCATAATCCAAGATTAATCATATTTCTTCCATTCTAGAAAACGGGGAAAACTTTTCTTCAAAGTCTATTCCCTTAGCCTGGGCATATCCTTTGCATACTAACCTTTCTTTGTTTTTTGTTACCTGTCCATTCTCATTTAGCTTGTTTTGAAATACCCATTTTTTGTCAATCATGTTCTTGTCTTTCGGTCTAGGAACCAGTTCCCATGTGTCCTTCTTCCCTATCTGATCCAATTCTTGATCGATATCCTTGATCCAGTGTTCATCCTTGTTGGCCTCTTCAAAACTGCTTGGTTCAACTATAGATAACAATGCTAGGTGTTGTTTTTCTAGTGAAATTATTATTCTTCGAGTTGCAACTCCTTCATCTTTATTCCCAATAATCTATTCTGGTGGATGATCTTTATGTACCCGTTGGTTGGGTGCCTTAGGAGGTAATTGTTGCTCATATTCCTCTTGTTTTACTTCTGGCTGCTCTTCTTCTTTTGTTTCTTCTTATTTTAGATATTCTTATTCATCCTTCTCTTCTAAGTCTTTTCTTCCCTCTTTTTCCTTCTATACATATGTCTCATCAATTGTTACATTCATGCTTTCTACAATTTTGTTGATTCTTGGACTAAATCATTTATATGCTTTGCTTTTTCTTGAATACCCAACTAGTATTCCTTTGTCAACTTGGGAGTCAAATTTTCCAAGCCTTCCATCTTCTCTTTTGATATAACATTTGCTTCCAAATACTCTAAAATGATTCACATTTTTCGGTCCTCCTTTTCATAATTCATAAGGAGTCTTATCATTGTTACTTATGAGCATTCCTCGGTTTAGGATGTGAAATGTTGTATGTACTTCATGTGCCTAAAATATGTCACTTAACTTGGAATATTTCAACATGGCTCTGGCCATTTATTGTATTGTTCTATTCTCTCTTTTGACAACTCCATTCTACTGAGGTGTCCTGTCTGTTGAGAATTGTCTTTTTATTCCATGTTCACCACAAAATTTCTTTGATGTAAAATATCTACCATTATCTGATCTTAATAACTTTATTTTTGAATCCATCTTGGTTTCAACCATTTGTTTATATATCTTGAAATGTTCGAAAGCCTGTGACTTCTTCCTGAGAAAGAAAACCACAGTCTTGTGTACTCATCCACTAGTAGCATAAAATAATGTTCACCATTTAATCCCTTTGTTCTTATAGGTCCACATAGATTAGTTTGTACAATATCCGATGGTTTTATCGTGGAGTACTCTTTTGATTTGAACTTGGTCCTAGTTTGTTTTCCTTGTAGAAAATGCTCACATAGAGTATTTGTTGTCTTTGAGATCTCAGGCATTTATTTCACTGCTTCCTTTCTGTTGATTTTGACAAGGTTATCAAATTTCATGTCCCCCGTACTTCCTTGCCAAAGCCAACTTTCATTTTCCTTTCCTAAGTAACATTTTCCAATTCCAATCTCATTCATGACATATATGTTGTTTGAGGTTCTTCTAGTTGTAGCTACCAATTTTCATGATCCTTCTTTTCCGATCTCGCATTTTTCTAGAATCAAACAAATGTTTGTGTCCTTGATCACACATTTGACTAACACTTAGAATATTATGCTTCATATCTTCAACCCGTAGAACATTTTTTTCCTTGGAATCTTTGCTTCCAAGATTGATTGTTCCTCTACCTATTATTTTGGATGATTTATCATTTTCAAATGAAACTGATCCATCTCGTTCCTTCTTTAGAGTCAAAAACCTGTTCTTGTCACTTGTCATATGCTTCGAACAACCGTTGTCAACATACCACCCACTTTCTTGTGTTGCGCTTGTAAAGTAAGCAAGCATTCTTCATTGTTGAATTGATCCTTCTTTCTTCTCCATATCTTTTGTGGTTCCTGTTTATGACTGTTACTATTCTTCTTTGGTTCCTTTGGGGGAACAATCAGTCTACAATCTTTGGTCATGTGTCCATAATTGTTTCACTTGTAACACTCTATTTCATTACTTAGTGAACCAAAATTATTATGATATATGTTTTGTGCTTCATGTGACTTTCTAGGATAACTGTTGTTTGAATAATCTTAATAATTTCTTATGTTCTTGGAATAAGCTCTAAATTTTGCATATTTATGACCAAAATTGTTACAAGAATAACATAAACCAAGAAAAATAGTTTGATACCTGAATGTAGGGGGTCTTTTGAATGGTGTTTCTCTTCTGAATCCTTCTTCTTCATGAGATGTTGTTGATTGTTGGTTCTATGTTTTGAATCTTCTTGGTGGTCTAGTTCCTCTATGATTTTCTTCTTGAGTACCTCTAACTATTTCTGCATAGGTGCTTTGTTTTTCTTCATGTTATGTTTTCTTGGAGCTTCAGTCTGCATCTGGTTCTATCCTAACCCAAACCTGTCATGGTATGGCCTTTGACTACTAATGATCTCATCCAATATTTTTGTGTTATTATGTTGCATATCTTTCTTCTGAATATCTTTTCTTAGGGTGACTATTTATGCTTCCAAGATCTCAATAATCTTCTCTTTATCTTCTAACTATTTTATGAGTGTTTCTTTAATAATTTTGTTTTCTTATACCTAGATATTTAACTTTGTGATTATCTACTCAATTTCTTTTGAATTGGAATTTTGAGATCCTTCTTTCTTATTTAACTATGCCTTGAGTGACTTGATTTTCTTTCTTTCTTTCTTTCCCTAGTTTTTTTAAGGCACTGATTAATTCTTCTCTGAGGTCGAATTCACCTTCTTCTTCATAATCATTGAAATCTTCATCATCATCTTATACTTCCATGATAAGTGCTCTTTCTGAATCATTGCCACTATCATCATCCTCGTCTGATGAAGAGTTGTTTTCCTTTGAGTAGAAAGTTTTCATGAAGGATTTATTTTTGTTGTTTCTCTTTTCTCCCTTTTGATTTTTCTTTTTCTTATTAGGATCTTCTTCTTCATTTCTACCTTTATTCTTAGCATAAGGACATTTAGAAGAAAAATGAACAATACCACCACAATTAAAATATTTTAATGGAAACATACCTTTGTACTTGTCGGTTCCTCTTTTCAACTTTCTCACAAAGTTTTCTACTTCTTCGTCTTCCTTTGAATCGTCGTTGCATCTAGATTATGGTTTGAATTTTTCTTGTTCTGCTTCTTTTTCTTCTTAGATTCCTTGAAAAGTTTCTTCCTTTTGGACTGGGTTATCTTGTTCTATTCTCATTTTCATAAGTTGTGAATATTCCATGCATCTCATCCATGCTCAACTTGTCAAGATCGGTTCTTTCTTCCAAGGCTGATATTTTAGGATCAAATCTCATAGGAAGAGATCTTAGAACCTTTTGAACAATCACTGTTCAACAACTTCTTCTCCTAGTCCTCTAATGGTGTTCATTGTTTCATCAACTCGTAGAAAATAGGCTGAAATGTCTTCATCTTCCTTCATATTCAATTGTTCAAATTTCTCTCTAAGGATTTGAAGCTTAGCTCCCTTGAATTTGGCATCTCCTTCGTAAATATTTTGAGGTTTATCCTAGAGATCCTTTGCAGTCTTGCAATACATAACCTTTAACAAAAACTAAATTATCCAGACTACTTAGAATAGTTCCTTTATCCTTTGAATTTCTTTTGCTGAGTTTCTTTCCATATTTGTCAGTTGAGGGACTGGATGGTGTTATATATCTGTCTACTACTGACTTCCAAACATCAAATCCTTGTGCCTGTAAAAAGGTTTCCATCCTTTTATTCCAAAAGGCATAGTTGTTTCCATCAAAACTTGGTGCTCCAATCTTAGCGTGTTCCATGATCTCCTTCCAGTGGTTAAATTGTTTCTAGAAGGACCTTCTCTGGTACCAATTATTGGAATATTAGGGAGGGGTGAATTGGCATGAGCATTTTATTTCAAATTTTAACCACAATTTCTATTATTTAAATTTATGAGCAGTATTCAACAATATAACATTAGCATTTAATATATCATCAACAATATAATTCAACCATGAACAATAAGCAACCAAAAATACACAGTACACCAAAAGTTTACATGGAAACCCAACTATGGGAAAAAACCACAATTTTTTTTTCTTATATGTCATAAGAAATACATTCATAGGAAGCACCAACTTCCTTATTTTTTAGCTACAACGTGAAGGAGGCTACAACCCCCTAGTTTTTGGGCTCCAACCTGAAGGAAGCTCCAACTTCCCAATTCTCCAGCATCAACCAGAAGGAGGATACAACCCCCTTTTCTTGCCCCGTACAAACCACCCAAAAATATAATTGTAGACTACATGTCACTATCATTGGATTAATCAACCTGTTACTGATCTGTTACTGTTATTTCCACAACTTGTCACTATTGTTATACTTCATCAACTCAAACTCTTATGCCTCAAACCTGCATACCAAGATCCACAATAATGTTTTCCAAATCAAATACTCATGAACTACTATGACATTTATGTGTTGGACTACTGTAAAATATAGACCCCAACATAAACAGTCAACCATACCTCAAAAATTGTAGCTAACCGAATTGATTTGATCATTTGAACTTCAATTTTCTCAATAGATCTATGCCCTATGCTTTGTAAATTCTTGGATGTATGTGCTTTGTCCCACTGTGCCTTGCGGATGTTCACGCCCTAATGCCTATGTGACCCACATATTTCCTTGCTTCTTTGTGCATCTGTGTTTTCCTTCATTGAACCCTACATATGTTCATTATCTTCGTTCACTTCAACTCGCGGATGTCTACACTCTTCCTTCACTGCGACCCATATATTTCTTCAGGAAAACCCTAAAACAATAATCTTAACTTCGTCCCTTTGGCTCCTTCAAATTCACTCTTCACTAAAATTCGTTGCCTCAGACTCACTGCTTCAGATCTATCAATAGTACCTATCCATAACACTTTACAACATAGATATTGAATGTTCTCAATAAGTGTTAATATGAGTCTCTTGAAATCTTATTTATACTTTCCAAGTGACTTCCTTTAGGGGATAGCTTGCAACTATTTTACCCCTTTTTCCTTATTTTAGGGATAGATTGTAACTATTTTACCCCTTTTCCTTATTTTAGGGATAACCCACATGCTCTTGTTGCAACCACCTTACCCTTAATAAAATTCTTGTTACAACTACTTTACCCTTAATGAATGACCTGTAACTACTTGTTGACTTGTTGGCCTTCTAGGGGCTTCTAGATCATTCTTCGGGTTCCTCCAACTTTACAAGGCCATAAATCCTCAACTGTGAGGAACCACATGTGTACCACATATCATCAGAAATAACATGATACATATTATCCATCCATAAATGAGTTACCTTCATTTACACTATCATACATATCTTTTTTCCTCAATAAACTGTGGTTTCCATAACCATACCTTCGGGGTTTCCTGACTTCTTCAAGGGTTGACATCAATGACAACCAATATTTCAACAGAGTTCCATATGATGGGATTTATGTTCTTACTGGAATTTCTTTCTTTCCCTAATAAACATGAATAAATTCTAACAAATTGACCACAAAGAAAATCGCTAAAGCAATAAATACTATAATAGATTTATGTGTCAATGTCAATTCATGTAGGTCAAAAATACTAGGGGGGGGGGTTGGAATTTTTATTCTTTATGACTTTTATCTAGTCCTATGGTTGTTCCTAGAGTGGCTTCATGGGATCATATAACTCTCCTTCCTCAAGTTTTTTTGTGTTTTGTTCCTCTCATGCAACTATGGAGATGTTTTCTTCCTTCCCTTCCTCTTATACAATTGCTACCCATTGCCCTCTTCCTTTTGATTCAATATGGAGGGAGGGAGAGGGTTTGAATGACAAGGAGGGAGTTCTAGGGGGAACCTTGGTGGTGCTTTAGATCACTATTACAACCCTTGATTTGTGTAGCTATCTCCCTAGGAGTAAGGTGGTTAGTTGGGGCACTACACATTCCTCTTATCCTTGTGTCATATCCAAAGGGGCTTGTTCGGGAGTTGCAAGAGGGGGTCCAAATCTTGTTATCCTACTTCCTAGATCAAGGGTGGATCCTTACTAAGGATATGGATGTATAAATATTTGTATATGATTTTTAATGCAAATTCCAAAATTTCACCTCTCACTAGAGGTTTCTTGGATATAATCCCTGAGATATTTCAACGTTATGGCTGATATGAAATATACAATTACAACAATGAATAGTATAAAATACTTCACTTCACTTCAGTCAAAATCACTAGGAAACTCAAGAAAAAAGATACCAAACAAGTGTATTTCAATGTCAACAAGTTCCAACCCTTAGGGCACAGTTTTGCATGCATATAACATATCTGAAATATTTTTATTTTATTATTTATTTATTTTTCCACGAAAAAAAAAACCGTAATTTTATTTATTTCAAAAGTAAAATTACATTCCTCAATTGCTCATCAAGAATTCCATGTGGCTCTAAGCATAGATTCCACTTCTTTCTCAAATAAATTAAGCCACTAAAATGTGACATTTTATTATACCAGCACCCATGTAGTCTTTCTACATATTGATACTATCATGTATCTCATAGTTTTTCTTACATAAAATTATTTGACCGATAGATAGTCTAATACTATCATGTAGCTCATAGTTTTCTTACAAAAAAATTCAGAGAAAGTCCTGTAAAACAGTCTTCCCCATCAAAATTAAAATATTGTAGCTGACACCATATAGAAAGAGTATCCTATAGGTAAAACCTATCCCTCCAAATATCCAAACAACTAAGAGTATAAAAACTTGAAGCAACCGTTGAAGAGAGGACATATACTAGGTCCCTCCTTTCCTCTTCTTTGACACTGATACCATGTTAATATCCTATTGTTTAAAGAAAGCCGCATGAAAATCCTAGTTTTCAGTGGACATTTATACTTCCATATGGTCTTCCACCACTAGAAAGATATATCCATTGGTTGGTCTTCACATAGTTCCATATAACTTGTTTTACAAGTATATCTTCCCATGACTATGTTTTTGACCAAATGGGTTCATACTCCTCTTCATACTTTATTCTAACATGGATAGAACCCAATAATGATATATAACTATTCCATTACGTAGCTTCATTTCCCTCTAATCCGATTTGTCCACCGTCCATCCATTCCTATTTCCAAATTGTAGTGAGGTCCCTATCAGCCACTTGGAACAACTTATAGTATCCCTTTTCCCTCAAAATTTGAACCAAGTTTTCAGACAATCTGTAAGAAATATATAAAATAAATTTATTTCAACTTATTTTACAATAGTAAATATTCCCTTGTATCTTCAATACATGTGTTAAATATATTAACAATTTTATCCCTATGTTATATCAAATAAACATGAACAACAATTGGTGGAAATTACCCAATCAAGCAGACAACACATGACTAAAATCAAATACACAAGTACATAATAATTTAACAGCTGAAACACTTAATTTATATATAAGATATGAAGTACATTTACATCCTTAATACTAATCATAAGGTGGTACAATTTCAAGCTCTCCAAATGACAGCAAGGAAACCAAGAAAACCAAGAAAACCCTAGCCACCAACTCCTCATAGCTAGGAATCACTCCTAACCAAAGCTTGTCACCCCATCAAGGATCATCAAAAAGATAACACCAACATCGACAAGTACTCCTTGGCACATGAAAAGCACATTTTTATCTCCTTTGCCTCAACAAGAATAACAAGAAGCATCGAGGTTTCCAAAACCATACTCTTCTTCTCTGATAAGAACTACAATATACAAGTCTATATTTATCCCTCCAAGGTTTATTGCAAACCCTAGCTTCTTTGCTTCTTTAGGGAGAAACACTAACCGTAAAATTTCCCTTGAACTTCTCCAAGAACCATAGCACACCAAGACAAGAAGAGATAATATATTTAAGAGAACACAAGAGAGATAAACTAAATCACTCCACTACTCACATCTCTAATACAAGTGTGCGATGAATGAATCAATGAAAATATTCCAGCCTTCCTTTATTTATATAAGAGGTAAGGAAGGACAAAAATCTAAAATGGAATTAGTCCACTACAACCAATATAAATCTACACAAGTAGGACCACATGTGAAGTGATACAACTCCAAGTGACAAATTCCAAGCTCCAAGGTGAAGGTTTCCAACAAGAAAGGCTTCAAGTCACACATTCTCCTCAATAATTTTCCAATGCTCTACCTCCACAAGCCTCCAAAGATCGAAATATCCTCCTATTCCATTTTCTCTTCCAAGTCCATCCAACCTACATGATCACTCCCTCAACCCAAGAATCCTCAATTCAAGCACATGCCTCTATGCAAGAAACCAAATGTTCCCATGTCATCTAGGGATCAATTCTCTCCTCCAAGATTCCCAACACTCATCCTCCCAATCAAGCAACCAACCTTCATATGGCCATCATGAAGAAGTCACCAAACTCCATAAGTCTTCAACACTCCAAGGAATAAAGCCACATAAGCACCAATATGAGGTCTAGAAATCAATGAGAAATCCACCTCATATGTCTATGTCCATTACATCAAAACCAAGGGTCATCCATACACCATGCACCCCCAACATGGTGTAAACACTTTGGAGTAACCCTAAAAGTTAATAGTGGTGTTCCTCTAGGGTCCCATCCCACCAAGTCATATTTTTTTAGGGTCTTTTAGATTGACCTTATTTTCAAGACTTTGCATAATGAGTTTATATATGGTCCACTTCAAATCAAAATCTACTCACTTGAATGCAACCTACTCATAGTCGATAAGTTGAGACCAGATATCATCTTTGGCCACTCGCTTGATGTTTGTTGGAAAAGCTTTATCAAAGTCCATGTTCATGCATATTTGGGCATATATAGTGTTGTGCCTCCTTGTTGTTCCTACTCCTTTGAAATGGAATTTTCCATGGTTTTTGTGATAGCTTGTAGAGAATCTAAGTTCCAAAACAATAGAAGAAGGTTGACCAACCTCATTCAAACTAGGGAAAAGGAAAGAGTATTAGTAGCAAGGTTATAAGTTTGGAGCTAGGTTTTCATACATAAAATTTACTTTCCCTATAACCATGGCCCAAATGTATATATGTGATCTCTATCCTCTTCTAAATAAAATTCTACTATGAAGAACCATTTTTCACAAGGGTAGATAAAATCTTCTTCCTCGGTTTCGAGCTTCCAAGTGGTGGATAGAAATTTGTAAAACTTGGTTACTTTCTGTCGGACAGTTGATTTAGATTGATGGACAATTGATTTGTATAGTTGGTTGTCATTGAATCCAATCCTTGGAGAGTGATCTTATATATTGATGTCAACCCTTAGAGATTTATGTCAACCCTTGGAGAAGTCCAGTAGCGAATTACGGTAGCACAAAGGTATGGGTAAGGGACCCTATTTTGTTTGAGGTACAAAAGATTGACGATCAGTGAATATGTAGGTAATACTATATAGATGGATAGTACATGTTTTTCCATTTTTGTTGATATGTGGTATGTCATGTAGTTCTTCATGGTTGAGGAGATATGGCTTAGTGAAGTTGGAGAGTCCTCATAAGTTATCTCGAAGCTCCTAGAAGGTCAAAGAAGTCAATTATTCTAGAAGCTCCTAGAAGAAGTTTACTAGTGAAAGTGGTTGTAACTAGGAGTTAATCATGGGTAAAGTTGTTGCAATAAGAAAATAATTGAAAATAAATTAGTTGCAACAAGAAGTGGTGAGTTTATTAATTATGGGTAAAGTAGTTGTAATAAAAAGGTTGAATAGTCAAAGTGGTTTGGACATAAATTAATTATGGGTAAAGTGGTTGCAAAGAGAAATTATTTGAATAATAAAATGGTCAAAGTGGTTGCAAAGAGAAATAATTTAAATAATAAAGCGGATGCAACAAGAAAGTAGTTAAGGGTAAAGAAGTTATTATTTGACTAATTAAGGAACTGTTAGTTGCAACAAGAAAGTGGTTAGCCCTAAAAGGTGGAGAAAGGGGTAAAACAATTACAAGGAAACTTCTAGAGGAAGGCACTTGGAAAGTATAAATAACAGAGCAAGGGACTCCTATTAGCACCTACCTACCTATTGATCATTATTGAATATCTATTTTGTGAAAGATTATTTGTAGGTTTACATTGATAAATCTAAGAAAGTGTAGGTCTGAGGTAGCGAAGGTCTGAAGGAATAAAAGTTTCATAGTTGCAGAGGAAGTGAATGAAATAGGATTTCAGAGGTTATCCATGAGCCAAAGGCACAAAAAATCTTGGACATCCGCGGGCCATAGTGGAGGAAAGTGAGAATACACGTGAGTTGTAGATATGGAAAGCATGAATCTATAGAAATGGAAAGGAGGAAGATACTTGCTCTAGGTTTCAGGATCTGGTGAGAGACTCCAAATATGTTTGTCAGAGATCAGATAAAACAGGGTGTTAGGGACCTAACCCTTCATGTAGGTAGAATAATATATTTCCATGTAATAAAGGACAATATTAATAAGGCCTAGAAATAAGGAAGAATAAGTCAAATGTAAGAAGAGCTAATAGAATCTCCTACTTATAGAAGGATATTCCTCTATATTGTTCTTTTGGATAGACATATTTAGTATAAATAGGAGTAGAGGGTATGAGAAGTTTTGTCTTGGATATTATTGTAATAGAATTCTGCTCTGCTCGAGGTTTCCCGCTCAAAGAGGCAAGTGAGCATTTCTCTCAGTAATAAAATTTATATTTCTGATGTTATTATGGTATTATTATGGTGTTTTTATGGTTATATCACTATTTATCTACCATTTCTAGCTAATTATTTATGTTTTGCATACTATTTTATATCTAGAATATTAGAAGTGGTATTAGAGCACCTTCCTCGACAAAATATTGTGGGTTAATTTTTTTTTCCAGGGTAGAGACGTTTCTAATGTCTTAAAGCTACGAAGATCTATCTTTACACACATACACCCGTGGTCAGGGATGCATACACACAGGAAATACAAGTGGTACTTAAGCGCACATATGTTGGCCACCCTTGTAACCCCTGTTGGTAAACCTTCGAGTGGTAGCGCATCAGACAAAACCTGTATATGGATTGGACTATATCTCTTGAAGCCCTCCATAGTTAAACCGATTGGTCTCTTGAATTTTATAGTTCCACCGAGAAAATCACCCGAGAATATACTCTCTAGTACCTGGGTAGTTGGGTAGTACAGATAAGGGCACAGTCTAGCCTCCTTAGTTGGTGCTCTGAGATATTGGTCTGAGTACTACTGTTGGACCCCACACGTATATCAAAGAGCTATAACATAAGGAAAACCCTTGTCTGTAGAACCCTTGAATACCCTAACCCTTGGGACAGAAACAAAAATAGAACATACAAGATCTATTGCGGCACAATTGTGTCTCCTGCATTCAGGTTGCGAAATTAGTACACATTTATTCCTATTGAGCATTTGGGCATTTCATCACTACAATATTATTCAAATTGAAGTCTGGATCATGTTGACACCATTATTTGAGACCTATCCCTTTGGATTCCTCTCTTCTCCCTTATCGCACTCATACCTATCATTTTTCAGCAAACTTTTTTCTCATGGACCCGATTCCCTTCCAACACCCTTATTTGGGATTTACCCCATTAGATTCCCCTCATCTACCTGATCATTGTGATACACTTCACCCATAACCCATTTTTTATGTGGTCCCACCCACCCCTTGTCATTTTCCCTCTTCATCAGGGCCCACACCCATATCCAAGACTTGGAAGCTCGTTGCAATTCCTTGTACTCTAATTTCAAATAAACCCAAGAAGAAGTGAGACAGGTCAGTGCCAATGTTGCCACCATCAATAAAAACATGCATTCCTCCATCGAAGCCAAAATGGAGGACATCAAACAAGACCTTTCTACCTAGATTGAATCGTTCAATACCCATTTTTTCTTCTTCACTACGATGATCTTCTCCAAGCTACATATCCCTGCAGATCTTCCCTCATCTGGTCGAAGGTGAAGCTTCCTCTCATTCCCATAATTTTCAGCCCCATCACTTTCAACGTGACCTACGCCTTTCGCATGTGGATGTGACCAAATTTGATGGCTCAGATCCCACTGGCTGNAAA
The DNA here is from genome assembly GCA_010110895.2 of Picea sitchensis. NCBI lineage: Eukaryota > Viridiplantae > Streptophyta > Pinopsida > Pinales > Pinaceae > Picea > Picea sitchensis. Next base: position 442 of record SNQJ01S0152318.1, on the reverse strand, counting down.
TGGAACATTATTTCTCTTTGTATGGCATTATAGATGAGTTGGCCAAACTCCGATATGGTGTTCTCCATCTAGATAGAGAATGTTGTCAATGGTGGAAATGGAGAAAAAATTCCTACCAAGGGTATGTGGCTTGGGCACAATTTGTGGAAAAGATTTATGAATGCTTTGACACTGACACCAACCATTTAGGCCATTTGAAAAATTTGAAATAATCTAGCATAGTGGAAGTCTTTATATCCACTTTTGAGAGATTGGATTTCTGTATAAAGGGCATGTCTGATGACTTTTTCCGAGAATGTTTTATCAGTGGCCTCAAGGATGAGATTCATGCCCATGTCCTCATGGATCGACATTAGAGTTGGGTGGACGCTACTAAAAGAGCTAAGGAAGCACAACAAGTTGTATCTTCTCAAAACCAAAAACCCTCCTTTATTCCTCACAC
>SNQJ01S0152317.1:31035-46330 GCA_010110895.2 Picea sitchensis | reverse complement strand
CATCCAAACTGAAATGGATTTTCTGGACATCTCATCACTCGGTGTTGCTTATCGATATGCTGTTAAAATTGAGCAGAAATTTAAGCACTAGAACAAACAGGAATTCAGGTTTGCAAATCCGCAACAACAAAAGTATGACAAAGACGGCCCGAACAAACAGTCTCCCAAAAACCAGTCCAAGGCACAGGAAAAGAAGGGTCACGGGAAGACAAAGAAGGACACCGAAAAATGGTGCAAGTTACACAAAAACCCTTGGCACAACACCTATGAATGTCGCTCAAAATAGTCATTGGTGGCCGAGATCAAAGACAAGGAGCCAAACCTTGACTCAGAATCTAATTCTGAAAATAATGGTAAAAGATAGATCATCGACGCAGACCCCACTGCTATTGTCATGAATGCAACAATTCAACCAGAAGAACCAACAGATATTGAAGAAGGGGAGCGCCTTTTTCATTCACAGATGTGGGTGAAGGGGACCCCGCTGCATTTTATTGTTGATAGCGAAAGCCAGAAGAACCTCATCTCAGCAGAGGTCGTCAAACAGTTGGGATTGTCGACAACACCACACCCGCAACCATACAACATTGGGTGGCTTTTCCAAGGACGAGATCTTCGTTTCAGCCAACAGTGTCGTTTATCATACGACATCCAACCCTTAAAGGATGAGGTATTATGTGATGTTGCCCCACTCGATGTCTATGATGTTCTCTTGGGCCAAGTATATATGTGGAGACGCCATGTTGTTTATGAGTCTCGACCCCGTAGTGTCATTGTTACTTTGGGGGGTCATCTCTATAGAATACCATAGGTAGTTCCGACTACTGTTCCACCTAAAAAGTGTCGCAAGGTAGTATCTCATACTGCAAAATTCAGCTTCTTCACAATCTGTTCAAAAGGAGAACAAAAGGACACTGCAACCACTACAACATTGCCCCAAGCACCTCCTACCCAACAGAAGCGGGTTGACAAGGCTGCAGCAAAGTGAAAATATTCCTTCTACACATCGTCCTCTCATGTATCTCGACTTGTTGAGTAGCCTCAACTGCAACAGGTTCATGACAGATTTCCACAAACTTAGCAGCGCGACGTCTCCAGCAAGACAAGCAGCTCACCAAGATGGAGATTCAACAAATGTTTTTCCCTCTTCCCCGGGAACTCAACGCAATGGAGACCATTGCTTCCTAAGGAGGGAGGATTGATCCTGGTGGATATCGGTGGCCACCCACCTTTTCCAAATGGATCAAAACGACTTTCTTGCAATTTTGGCAATTTACTATTTTTAGCAGTTTTTTCGGGTCCTGAACTTCCAGGGCCATTTTGAGGCCCTAAACAATGTTTTTTTGGGTATGTTTCTTTCACAAAATAGCATCTATGATGCTATTTTGTCTCGAGCATTGTAGGCCTCGGATAGATATTTCCAATGAGCTATCATGCACCCTAAACGAAGATCGTATGCAAAAGTTACGAGCCTGGGAAGTTGATGTACTAACTTACCCAAACGGGGCCCACATGAATTTTGGCGCTTCATCTCCTAGGGTTAGGTTTTTGGATGTCTAGGAATTTTGGCATTCTTGTTTATTGTAAAAGGGCCTTCAGAGCCTCATTGTAATCATCTTCTTGCGAATGCGAGTAGTCGTCACATCTCTTCTCAGAGATAAGCTGCCACCATTCTAGCGAGTCTTTCACTCTGTATTTTTAGAGTCTCTGTACATCTCTCTGATTAATAGAAATCGTGTATTACTGTATATTTGTGTTTATGGTTGCATCTCTGATACATTTATGTTATATTATTGAATATTTGCAATATCTCTGTGCATTTCTTTATTATATCTCCCCTCTCATTTCGTGCCGAAAATAATCCAGATCATTCTTTCCACAGCTAACAGGGACTTCAACTGTGCCTGTATCATTTCGGCTTGATACTTCACCTCTTGGAGCTGTGACTCCAGTGCTCTTAATTCTGGAATCTTAGTGAGTCGCTCATATGTCAGGGCACTGTGATCAGTGAGCTACTTACATTCCAGGGTAAGAGCTTTGAGCCAATCAGTTGCACTCTTGGTAGTTGCTTCTCTTTGGTCCCTTACATCTTGTGGGGTCTCGGGTACTGTGCGTAGCTCCAAATCTGCTATGCGTTGTTGTAGCTGCTGGATCACTTCTTCAAGTTGCGCTACTTGTTGTGGAACTCGCTCTTCAGCCTTTACTTCTACGTCTGTCATAGAGAGAAGTGATCTGTTGACCACTTCCTTTACTTCGAGTTGCTCTACGAGCAACTGTTCCTTTTCTTGCTGTAGCTAGGATTTTTCTTCATCAAAATTCGCTTGGAGAGTAATATTTTCCCATTCTGTAGCACTACGTTTCTCTACAAGGACTCCCTGTACTTGTGCCAAAGCCTAGGTGGCGTGCTCTGTTTCTTCTTGCGCTCGTCGAAGATGAGCTTCGACTGTATCAGCTAGGCGGTGGAGTTGATTTGGCTCATCTCCCAATTCTGGTTCTCCTGGTGCAGTGGAGACTGGGCGACTGGACTGTAGGGCCTATTGTACCCCTCAAAGTTTAGTCTCGATTTGATCATATATCTCCTCTTTCTTTACTTCTTGTTTCTTTGCTATTTCCAGCGAAGCATCATTTAGGGCTGCTATGAGGAACTCGAAGTCATCGGAGGTGAGAATGGTCTGCATCTTGGTCATGGTGGCCTTCGATTTCTTCTGGGAGGAAGGTTTCAGGGGTGAAACTTTTCTCTTCTTCAGGGGATAAGCCTCATCACCCTACTGTTGTTCAAACTCTTTTTCATTTAACTCTTCACCATCACCTCCTTGCTCTGGTGAGATGGAAATAGTCTTCACGGATGCACTATCTAAATCCTGAACCTCTTCAGTCTTCTTTGTCCTTCTAGGTCTAGGTGTATCCTACACAATTTCTGGGCTGTCGATGTCGGATATCTTCACAGGGTCTATTGGAATGAGGAGGTCCACCGAGCATTCCTTGGAGATCTACTCCAAGTCCTCCATTAGCTTATAGTAGGATCAGAGCTGTTGCTTTTGTTCATCAGCGTAAACTGTGATGTAAATAAAATGTCAGTCTGTGCTGAACTTCATCAACGGCCTTAACCGGTGTAGAGTGTTCAGAGTCATGCGAGGCTCAGACTGGATGGTTTTCTTCAGTTGGTTGTAATAGGTATGAAAAATAGCATTGGACTGCCACTATTTATTCATATCATTTGAGTACCACAGTGTACTGAAATTCACAACCAATGGTTTGAAAGGCTCGATGTCCAAGAAGGTCGCACCTTCCAAGATCTCCCAGGAAATAAAAATGATCAGGATCAATAGCCAACTGAAATGAAATTTGTACCCTTGGTCCTGGGCTTCTCTGCAGCCGATTTCTAATTGGTTCACTAGGTACTTCACCTAGTTCATCTGAATTCCTTCTGCGCACTTCCCTGTGAGGTCGAATACAAAAACCGTGACTTAGGTAGGTTGTTTCTTCCATACTAACTTCTCTGTGATCAATTGACAAGTGAGGTGCACTGAACCACTCTAAATAGAAGCTACTTTGTAACCTCACGTGCCCTTCTCGACATCATCATAAGTGTCTTTGATCCACTGTGCTAGAGGGAGATCCATGGATTTTTCGGGGTAAACCTTTTGTGGATTAGGTCCTTGCATACTCAACCCCATGATCCGATTGATCAATGTCAGATCAACTGTTATACGATGGTTTAGCCACAAATAACCTCCATGGTAACAAGACAACAATATCTTGACACATGCATTCACCTCCTGGTGTTGTTCAAAGTGAGAAATCTTCATGACATTGAGCAGGGTGGACTGCGTGAGGTTATGGGTCCATGACTGGGGGATTATCTTGGAATTCTTCCCCTTAGTCCAGGTCAGGTACTTATGTGGGGTGAGAATGTTGTAAACTTTGTGATCTCCTGGGTTGAAGTCGCTAAACTTCAACACCTCAATCTTATCTTGGCCTACTCGAACTGCACATATCCCCTTCGGGAGGTACGCAGTGAGCAAAGTGTAGTCGAAATCTCTAGGCACGCTGTCTCAATTTATTGCACCACTCAGTGGTGGTAGATAGATGGTTAATATGATTGGGATCAATTTAGCATTCGATAGATCATCCCTGTGCTCGGTTTTCTTTTCATCAGATGGTCGGTATGGTTCAGCTCTGCAAGCAGTGGATGGAGAGGCTGGAAGTCCCCTTGTCGATGATGCGTGTACACCTGTAGACATCGACATGACTCTCTCAGTCATGAGGTCAATCAGAACTTCTTCAAAAATTTTCTTCGCAACGCTCAACTTGTTCGACATACACGCTCGGGTTTAAAAATCTCGTGTTCTGGGGGTAGCTTAGACACAGTAACAAGATAGAGAGAAAGAGTGTGATGATCACTGTATAAACTCGACCTAGTCTGCGGGCTCAAATTCTCAATTGGAAGAAGTGTTCTCGGTGCATGACGCGACAGGATAAATAGGTAACTCGACAATGAGTCACTTGCAACGGGTATGAAGCCTTCATTAACTCTGTTCTATCCATTATGGCGTGGTCCCAATGGTCGGATGGCAAGCTATCTTGTCCATAAATGTCTTTCTATCCATTAAGGGTGTTGGTCTAATGGTTATAATGGACACAACAAATATATTGATTCGCTATGGAGAAGTTCCATGCGCCGCTGTTATGATATCCAGACGAAGTTCCAAGTTTGCAAATTTTCCTTCTGCAAGGTCCCCTCTAGATCCTTCTGCAACTTGTCAATATTATCTCTCTTTTTACTTAGTTTTCTATGCTTCTTCCCAGTGAGTTTCGTCTTAGTGTTCCTTTTTCCATTCTTATCCTTAGCTTCTTTTGGCATAGTTACTTCGTGCTGTTGAGATTCCTTCCTAAGATATAAGGGTAACCCTTCTTCTTCATTTGGAATAGGTACTTGAATCTTTGGTGGTTCTTCTAGTGTTCTTACAACTTTGATATCCGGGTCTCTAGTGTTAAATAGCTTTCATCTGTTATTTTGTTCTTCAATCAAGTGTGTGATCCTTCTATTCATGAATTATTTTAACTCTTGCCTCTTCTATTCTAAAACTTCCTCTTCTTCTTGCCTTCTAGCCTGATCTCTTTCAATCCAAGGTTTTCCTAGTAGCATGGTAAATGGGGCACTGTTATCAATAAATTTAATAATCTCAAAATTTTCCTATGTCGAAGTTCCATTGATAGTCATAGGTAGCTTGGTAATTCTCCCACAGAGGGTTATCAATTTTCCTCTGAATAATCCTATTCCTCCTAATGAGGGAATCATAGAAAGATTTCCTAAAATTTCCCAAGTTCTTTCTGTCATAATATTCATATGTGTTTCCTCATCCAGAACACAATCAACGTCGAAGTCTCCTATTCTTGCTTCAAGGCATTATTTTTCTTTGAATATCTCTGATAAGTTGACATGTCGGTGGTCATTCAGGGTTTCTGTTATTTGTAGCAATACTCTCTCTGATTCTTCCTAGGATTTTGTCACAATCTTAGTTTCTAGATCTGCCTTAGGGTTTTCTTGTCTCATGTTCATTTCTTCAACCTTAGAAATCATTCTAGGGAAATATAAAACTTCATGGTCCATAGATTTACAACAAAGACAACTAGGGCTTCTCCCATGGCATTCCTTAGCAAGATGTCTCGGTCTTCTATAACTGTAACAGAGGGTTAATCATCTCTTTATTTTAAATGACCCCCATCCTTTCCTGTACTGCACACTAGGATCATGATAGCTAACCTGCAAACATTTCTTTCTAGGATCCTGCATACACTTATTGGTCCAAACATTCCTTCTATGCATAGGTATAACATATTTTTCACTATTCTTATTACATCTATTCATATCAAATATTCTTTCATCTATTAACACCCTAGTTTTCAAGCTAGGAAAGAATCTATCAAACATACCTAGATTCATACTTTTGAAACAAAAATTTCCACTAATCTTACTTCTACAAAGAAAAAATATTTCAGATTTAGAACTTTTCAATATTATTACCTTTATCAGAGCACATAGATTTCAGATCTTACCTCAAAAAGTCTCACTTTTACCTTTCTCAGAGCACAGAGATTTATAAATCAAGTAGAATAATGCATACTAGGGCAACATATCTACACACATAGCTTTCACAATTTTAGGTCGGATATTTGCACAAAGCTTCTTCTTCCTTAGTTCCCAGTAATCATAGTTTGAGGTCCCGACAACATAACCATTTTTTGGCATAGGGGTATACCCAGGGTTCAATGCTACAATAATGCACCAACAAAACCCTAACTATCGACCCTTTCGGCAACACCTGCGAAGTAGATGAAGTCTCACCTGAGGTAGAGGCAGGGGTGGTTGCAGGACTCAGGTGTCTGCAACCTCAGATGGGACACATATATGTTATTAGAACACTTAATAGAGAACTTATCACCATTATTTCATCATTATCTAACCAATATCTACTCTGCAGAGAAAACAGAGCATCTCAGCATCCACCCTAATCTAATGTATGTAATCACTTAGCAAAGGAATTAGATTAGATCTAGCAGATTCAAGAACTAAGAAAGTTCACAGATGTTAGATCTAACATCCAGATTCATCATAAGAACAAAACATAAGTAGATATTATCTATCTGTATCAAATCACTTAGAAAATAACACATAAACACACCAGAACATCACATAGAGCAGAATAACATAGTATTTACGTGGTTCACCCCCACCCTGGGGCTACACCCACAAAATATTCTTCTTTATTAGCTTATTCAATGGGTTACATGCACAGAGCCTCAAAACCTTACTCCGCATAAGACAAAATATCTGCGCAGCTCGCTAGATCCTTCTTCCTTGCGTTACAGAACAAATCCCTCCACAGTCTCTTACAATGAATTGAACTTGGCTCTGCAAGTCTCACATAGTATGCACGAAGCCTTACACTTATTGATCACACATATATAACTCTTATCACTTAGCCAACTTTCACAACACTTGCACACTATTCCACTACTTCTTACATTGCCTAGCCTTCTATTTATACATACAAAATAGGTCTAAACATGGGTAAACCCATGGGGCGACATCCCATTCCCGTTACATATTCCCAAATCCCAAAAAGGACCCAAAAAGGGGTCGATATCCTGCGATCTCTGCTTCATTTTGTGCTCCATCTTCGATAGGCTTTCGAAGTCCCAAAATATGTCAACTTGACCAAGGATCTCCCAAAATTTGGTCAATGGACAAGATACACCTAGGTTTCGGCCTAAGAATGTCGGTGAGAGATTGTAATGTATAAATAAAGGTCAACATGACCTGGGTTGGGTTGTTGTTGGTGTTTTGATTTTTGTTGTGTGATCGAGTAGGTAACATTGTGTGAGAGAGAAGTGCTAAGTATGATATGCTTCTGTATTGTGGTATCTTTAGCTGGGTGCGAAGATCAACCCTGCAACTGGGTACGCAAGGAGGCGAGATATAGAGAGGAGAAGAAAGAAGATCTGCTAGATGAGAGTGGAGACAAGAACTGTATGATTCACCTTAATATATTATAAAGCACAGTTCTGTGGACGTAGCCCTAGAGAGAGGGTGAACCACGTATACCTTGTGTTGTGTGTGATTGATGCTATGTTCTTTACCTTTGATATACTGGTATTGCATTACTGTGGTAGATATGATAGATGTGTGGAATAGATCTAAGATGATAAGTGATATTTGTTTGCTGTATTGTTCTGGTGTTAGATCTACTTGATATTCCCCTTGGTTGTAGACATCCCTGTCCTGCAACCCCCCCATAGCTACTTCAGGTGAGACTGCATCTTCTTCGCAGGTGTAGTTGAAAGGGCCAGTATTTAGGGCTTGTTGGTGCGCTCTTGGAGCTAAACCTTGGGTCTTCCCCTGTGCCAACACCCCCTCTCAAGTTCCAAGAACTTTGTCTTCTTCCGCACACACTCGTGCATCTCTACCTTCTCTTTTTTCTAGAATTTTTTCTGATCTTCTCTTCTCTTTCTTCCGTTAGAAGAACATCATGGGTCAATCAGGGAAAACTAGGTGGGTACTCTAGTGTACCCTTGGTTGATAGTTTTCAGTTTTTCAGTCATTCCTCCATACCTTCATTCATTGTGGGTGGTTGGTTTTTCAACTACCAACTCCCTCATTAAATGATTGCTTTGAATTTTGGAAAAATGGAAATAATTGATAATTTCCCCAAAATAATTCAATAGGGTGGATTGGAATATCTAGTAGGATGAACCCCCTTCTAGGGCCCTATTGATTCTTAGATCCATCAAAACCATAGGAAAAACCTCATGAGGACATTAGTCCCCCTTCATTTTTAGAGAGGTGGTTATCCTCTTTGGCTAAAATATATATCTTTGAATATATTGGATTAGGGAGAGTCCTAGGCAGCAAACCCAAAATATTTATTGCTTGGATTTATATGAAAATGGTTCTTGAATAACCCAATATGATCTTTATGTGCAGAAAAAGTCTTTTTACAATAAGAAAAGATTGAAGGAGGGATTCAAATGTAAAATGTTTATACCCCAACCTCGTTTCAAGTCTCACTAAGACACATAGTTAAATGCCCAACCCACATTGCACATTTACTACTGCAAATTAGTAAGAATGAAATTAAATGCTCAGAATTGAAACACAATAAGTTTGCTACAACACTTTAACCATAAATAAATCACACACAAATAAAATTCAACATAGAGATTTGGTCTACAAATTCAGACCCTGGAAAAACCTACAAAGGGGAAAACCAATGAGAGAGGGGAGGCTTTTATTATTCAAAGAAATGAGAGATATCTACAACAATCATCTTCATTAATTAATACACACACTTATCTCATTTTTTGTGCATAAAATCAACATAGAAAATAGTTCCAAAACTGCTCCTCGATTTCTGTGCCGAGAAATATGTACAATACGATCTCACTGCTATTGTTGTACTTTGCCTTGATTTTTGTGCTAAAAAAATACCTTGGAATTCATGCCACAATATGATCATGTGGTGTCTCTTCCATATCGACTCTCTCAAGCTCTTGATCTCTTAAACGCAAGGAATAAATGAATGAGGGTGCCTTAGTCTCTAAGTAGACTTGGTAGAGGAAACTGAAGAGCCATTACTTTTCATTTTTCCTCACAAAATTTCGAAAGTGACATTTAATTTTATCTCTCATAAAATTAATTTCTAGAGACCTCTTTTGGACACTTTCTCACCCCTAGGCTCTTAGGTGATGAGAAACACTTGTCCTTGGTACTTTTATTTAATTATTTTAGCACTCCCTCTTACCGAGGAAAGTGTTCCTCACCACCCCAAGCTTATCTCTGAAAGGCACAAACTTTACTTTCCCCAAAGCGTTTGTGAGGATGTCCGCCATCTGCTCATTGGTGGAAACATACTATAGCTCAACTGTTCCTCTCTGAACATGGTCCCATATGAAGTGATATCGAATCTCAATGTGTTTAGACCTGTCATGGAAAAATGGATTCTCAGAGAGTTTAATGCAACTTTGACTGTCAGAATAGATCATCGTGGGTCTCATCTCCACACCAAATAATCGAACTAGCAACTTGCGAAGCCAAATGGACTCACAACTAGCCTGACTGGATGCCATGTACTCAGCCTCAAGAGAACTCAAAGCCACTGACTTTTGATTCCGACTGAACCAAGACACCACTGCTGAGCCCTATCCAAATCAACAACCTAAGGTACTCTTCCTGTCACTGATAGATCCTTCCCAATATGAATCTAAATAGCCAATCAACCAAAATCCATCCCCTCTCTCATAGTTCAAGCCAAAATACACTGTACCCTTAAGGTACCCAAGCACATGTTTTTCTGCAATCCAATGTAATCTTCGAGCCTCCACCATAAACTAACTAAGAGAGTTAACAACAAAACAAAGATATGGTCTTGTGTTGACAAGATACATCATCGAACCAATCAACTGATGATACAATGTGGGATCAACCAACTCCATATCAGAAGAATGTAGCTTCTTCCAGTTGGTTGTCATAGGAGTGGACATGGGTATACAGTCCTCCATCCAGAATCTCCTCAAAATCTCATCCGCATATATACCCTATCCCAAAAATCTATGTCCATCCTCCTACCAAACCTCCAACCCCAATAAGTAGTGCATCAACCCATTGTATTTCATCTCGAATTCTAAAGCAAGGCTCTCCTTGCAAATATATATGAGTCTTTCAAACCCTGTAATAAATATATCATCCACATATAGCACAAGAATGAAAGGATCACCTCCAACCACAATGAAGTACAAGTTGGGATCCACCTCACTCTTCACGAAACCCATCTGTTCCAAGTATGTGTCTATCTTGGAGTACCAAGCTCTAGGAGCTTTCTTTATCCCATACAAGGATTTCTTCACTCCGCATACATGACAATCGCTCCCATGCACCTCAAATCCATGTGGCTACTCAATATAAACCTCCTCCTCAATGATACCATTAAGAAATGTGGTCTTCACACCCATTTGATGGATTTTCCAACCCATCTCTACTGCAACAGGGATCACTGCCCTGATCAAGATGTATCTATCTACTGTAGAAAATGTCTCATCATAATCAACTCCCTCTATTTGTGAGAAGCCCCAAGCCACGAATCGAGCCTTGTACTTCTCAATGCTGCCATCAACATCATACTTGATTTTGTACAGCCACTTGGAAGTCACCACTGACTTCTCCTCAGGTCTAGGAAACACCTCCCAAACATCATTCTTCATGATGTAATTGTACTCTTCCATCATGGCATCTCTCCAAACCTCTCGATAAACTGCCTCCTCAAATGTGGAAGGCTCAGTCTCTCTGATACTACTCACCATCGCAAGATAGCTACAAAACCTCTCTGGAGGTATACTCTCTCTCACAGCCTGCTTGGGATTGCTCACTAAACCTTGTGCTTCCTTCATAGTGTATTGAATCCACTTGGGCTTCCTCTTCTTTGAAGTATCACCATGTGGAGGGGACACCTCCTAATCAATCCCACCACTTGAATACTGTGAATATGAAGATGATCCTATGGTCGGATGTGTACTAGTGGACTGCGAAACAATACCCTATGGACTAGTAGCCTAAGGACCTATGGTCTGTGACCCTATCTGCTATGAACCTGTTGCCTCTGAAGAAGGTGGTCCTAAACCTAGAGAAATTGTACTATGTGAAGGAATCATCTGAGTTTGATGAGTGGAATGCTCCCCCTAATCCATATATCGTGATCTACTGAAGGCTCTATCCTCCTCAAATATAATATCCTGTCGCAAGAATGTCTTCCTTAAAGTGGGAATGTATACATGGAAATCCTTCGAGATCTCTCTATACCCAAGAAATATTCCCTTCTCTGCACGTGGCCTCTATCTTTGTCCTCTTCTCAGAAGGAACATGTGAATATGCATGACACCCAAAAATCTGAAAGTGCCCAACATCAGGCTTCTTCCCATAGAAAGCCTCCTCAGGAGTCTTATCCCCCAAGACTTTGTGTGGACTCCTATTCTACAGATAAAACACAGTGTTGCAAGCATCAGCCCAAAGAAAAAGTGGTATTCCCTGATCATGTAACATGGCTCTCGCAACCACAACAATAGCCCTGTTCTTCCTCTAATAAACCCCATTCTTTTGTGGGGTGTATGGAACTGTCAACTCTCTCCTGATGCCTTTTTGGGAATAAAAGTCACTGAACTCATTGGAGGTATAATCACCCCCATTATCATATCTCAACACTCTAAGTTTTCTCCCTATCTAGTTGTTTACAAGAGATTTGAACTCTTGGAACCGTTGGAAGACCTGTCCTTTAGTATTCATGAAGAAAATCCAAGAATTTCATGAGAAGTCATCAATGAAAGAGACATAATATAAGAAACCAGTCAAATATGCAAAAGGCATATGACCACACACATCATTATGAATTAGNTACCAACTGCTCTACTATCACTGCTTGGAAAAGAATTCTTGGTGTACTTCCCAAGAGAACACCCATTACACACCTCCTGGTGCTCCATACTGAACTTTGGCACTCTAGACACAATATCTCTCAAGATCCTTAGTGCCCCATGATGCAAGTGGGCCATCCTCCTATGCCATAACTCACAAAGGTCACTGGTGTTGGTGCCATGAAACAATTCTCTCGAGGGTTGAAACATGAGCTTGTACAACTTCTCATGTCAAATACCAATCACTTTGGCCAAAGTGACTAGAGATCCCTTAGGATAAAGAGCACCTGCCCATCACAAAAAAATACCTCATGCACCCTATCATCAATAGTGGAAACTGACACCAATTTCTTCTTCAGTGCCGGAACATATAGGACATCTCTCAACAACATGGGAGGTAAAGACTCCCTCTGAAATGATACAATCCCACACCCAACTGATCTGACCACTGAGTCATATCCAAGTACCACCTCCTAGTCTCCAATCATTTCAAACTCAATAAAGTACTCATGAACTCCTATCATATGGTGGGGGGTGCCACTATCAATGTACCAAATAGAAGTGGAAGATGCTCTAGATGAGAGGAAAGAAGTCAAAGAATACTCCTTCTCAAACATGTGAGTAAACTCCTCCACCTCCATTGAAGAAACAACTTGTTTCTTCTTCTTGTTAGGGCACTATCTAACATAGTTCCCAAACTAATGGAAAGAAAAGAGCTTGACTTTGTGTTGGGTATGTGTTATATTCTTTGCATGTGTGTGTGTGTGTGGGTGCATTAGATTCGACAACTGCATCTGATGATCCCAATTTCCTTTGCTCTTTGTGTCATGTGTGTCAAGCACTTTCCTGGGGGGGTCCCAGGTCCCCCCCTGTTTTACTGCCCAAAGTTGACGGGGTTTGGGGCAATGCCCCAATTTGTTTTTGGGGCGGATTTTGCTATTTTTAGCGGTTTTCTAAATTAATCTCGTATTAGGGTATTAGGGTTTTGGTAGCTACACAATTAATAAAATATTGTATATATTGTATGGTGAATGGTGAAATTAATACAATGAAGAGATGAAAGGTGTGGCACCAAGAAAGGTTATTTTTCTCTCGGTTAAGGGTTTCCAGCATAAATCTCTATGTACTATGTGTATGAACCATTGATTAATTTCTGTTTTTCTTAAGAATATGTATGCATTTATTTACTTCATAGGTTTAAAACTTACATGTGGCATCAAGCTCATTTTTGGCTTCAGGGGGACGCCTTTGTTGTTGAGGGTTGGGTCTGTGATAAATATGGGTTTAGTGGGAGCTTTTGTAGTGGTGATTCAAGTGTAGAAAGAGGAACGAAAAGCTCTTCTAGAATCGATATAGAGAAGTTCAACGGTAAAAACTTTGAGCTATGGAATCTCAAGATGGAGGAACTTATTGTAGAAAAAGAACAATGGATCATTGTGGATCCTGGTACACAACCTACTGGTACGCAGTCTACTGGCACATAGTCTACTGGTACACAACCTACTAGTACACAAAATACTAGTACACCACCTACTCGTATGTTGAAGGAAGATTGGGAGAAGTTGGACATAAGAGAAAGGAGTACTATTCGACTCTGCCTAGTAGATTCAGTGTTGTTGAATGTCTCGGGAGAATCTACAGCCAAGGAACTATGGGATAAGATAGGTAATTTGTATCAATCAAAGTCCCTTGTAAACAAGTTTTTTCTTCGAAAGAAGTTGTATCATCTTAGGATGGAAGATGGAGATTCCATGACAGAACATCTAAATTCCTTTAATACCCTGGTAAGTCAACTTGTATCTGTTAATATTACGATTGCAAAAGAAGATAAATGTATTACTTTGTTATGTTTTTTTCCGGACTCTTGGGATAATCTGGTTGTAGCAATTGGTAGTACCACTCAATCTACATTGAAGTATGAGGATATAGTTGCATCCTTGTTATCTGAAGAGATGAGATGGAAAAATATGGATAGTCAGAGCACATATTCTTTATTTGTAAGAAGCTATACCCAAGACAGGAATCCTAGTAAGTCTTCCAGGGGGGGATATCTAAATCTGCAGGTAGATCTAAGTCTTGAGGAAAATATTTGAGGAAATGCTGGAAATGTGGTAAAATAGGGAATTATAAAAAAGATTGCAAGTCTAAGAAGGTTGATAAACCAAAGGGATCTGATAATACCTCTTCCATAGAGGTGAAAACCTCCACTAAAGAAGGAGGTGATGTTTACTTGGAATCTACAATTACAGATGCAGACCATGGTGTATGGTTAATCAAATTAGGTGCGTCATATCATATGAATCCTCACATGGAGTGGTTCCGTGAATATGAAAAATATGATGGTGGTGATGTATTCCTAGGAGATGACTCGATGGCCAAAATCATGGTACGTGGAAGAGTTAAGTTGTTTCTAAAATATGGAAGGATTAGAACTCTCCCTGGGGTTCTGCACATTCCAAAACTAGCGAGGAGCCTAATATCTTTAAGCAGGTTGGATGATACATGAGTGGATACTGTATTGGAAAAGGGAACTTGCAAGATGGTATGAGGAGTAATGGTGTTGATGAGGGTAGTTCAGTGTGGAACTCTATACAAGTTGTTGGGAAGCACTTATACTAATGGGTGTAACAGTTCTATTGTCCTCGAGTAGAGAAATAAAGAAGACAAGACCAATAATATCCTTGGAAAGAAGACCATGTTGTGGCATCAAAGATTGGGGCATATTGGAAAAAAGGGCCTTCAAACACTACATGGTAAAGGTATGTTTGAAGGTATGTTAAATTGCACTTTGGATTTTTATTTCTGTGAACATTGCATACATGGTAAAAAAATCGATTAAGATTCACGTCTATGCTACAAGAGAAAAGGGGATCTTATAGTTGATACACAGTGATGTGTTTGGACCTATGCATGTTCCATCACTAGGTAAATCTGTTTCTATAGTGGGAAAACCCCCCTACGGACTACACTAGGGTTCTAAAGTGTAGACAAAACTAATCGTCTAAAGTCTCCTACTTTTAACTACTATCTCGACAACACCCCACATTCATATATAAATTAGAAAGTATAGGGATCTGGTAGTCTTACCTTGAACTCTGCGTCCGGTGCTGATCCCAATGCGTTTGGTCGCTTCTCGACTGCAAATCTCCTCAGAAGGATGACCTGCATTCACCAAAAGAAAAAAAAGAAACTGCGAACAAGAGTTCTATATATGGATTAATGGGTTAGATGTCATAACAAAATGTAAATCGTACATAGAGATAAAACACATCATATGGTGAGAGGGAAAAAAGTACTTCTTTATACTAATCTCATAATGTCACTTACAAAA
>SNQJ01S0152317.1:18430-31025 GCA_010110895.2 Picea sitchensis | reverse complement strand
TGTATCTGTTAATATTACGATTGCAAAAGAAGATAAATGTATTACTTTGTTATGTTTTTTTCCGGACTCTTGGGATAATCTGGTTGTAGCAATTGGTAGTACCACTCAATCTACATTGAAGTATGAGGATATAGTTGCATCCTTGTTATCTGAAGAGATGAGATGGAAAAATATGGATAGTCAGAGCACATATTCTTTATTTGTAAGAAGCTATACCCAAGACAGGAATCCTAGTAAGTCTTCCAGGGGGGGATATCTAAATCTGCAGGTAGATCTAAGTCTTGAGGAAAATATTTGAGGAAATGCTGGAAATGTGGTAAAATAGGGAATTATAAAAAAGATTGCAAGTCTAAGAAGGTTGATAAACCAAAGGGATCTGATAATACCTCTTCCATAGAGGTGAAAACCTCCACTAAAGAAGGAGGTGATGTTTACTTGGAATCTACAATTACAGATGCAGACCATGGTGTATGGTTAATCAAATTAGGTGCGTCATATCATATGAATCCTCACATGGAGTGGTTCCGTGAATATGAAAAATATGATGGTGGTGATGTATTCCTAGGAGATGACTCGATGGCCAAAATCATGGTACGTGGAAGAGTTAAGTTGTTTCTAAAATATGGAAGGATTAGAACTCTCCCTGGGGTTCTGCACATTCCAAAACTAGCGAGGAGCCTAATATCTTTAAGCAGGTTGGATGATACATGAGTGGATACTGTATTGGAAAAGGGAACTTGCAAGATGGTATGAGGAGTAATGGTGTTGATGAGGGTAGTTCAGTGTGGAACTCTATACAAGTTGTTGGGAAGCACTTATACTAATGGGTGTAACAGTTCTATTGTCCTCGAGTAGAGAAATAAAGAAGACAAGACCAATAATATCCTTGGAAAGAAGACCATGTTGTGGCATCAAAGATTGGGGCATATTGGAAAAAAGGGCCTTCAAACACTACATGGTAAAGGTATGTTTGAAGGTATGTTAAATTGCACTTTGGATTTTTATTTCTGTGAACATTGCATACATGGTAAAAAAATCGATTAAGATTCACGTCTATGCTACAAGAGAAAAGGGGATCTTATAGTTGATACACAGTGATGTGTTTGGACCTATGCATGTTCCATCACTAGGTAAATCTGTTTCTATAGTGGGAAAACCCCCCTACGGACTACACTAGGGTTCTAAAGTGTAGACAAAACTAATCGTCTAAAGTCTCCTACTTTTAACTACTATCTCGACAACACCCCACATTCATATATAAATTAGAAAGTATAGGGATCTGGTAGTCTTACCTTGAACTCTGCGTCCGGTGCTGATCCCAATGCGTTTGGTCGCTTCTCGACTGCAAATCTCCTCAGAAGGATGACCTGCATTCACCAAAAGAAAAAAAAGAAACTGCGAACAAGAGTTCTATATATGGATTAATGGGTTAGATGTCATAACAAAATGTAAATCGTACATAGAGATAAAACACATCATATGGTGAGAGGGAAAAAAGTACTTCTTTATACTAATCTCATAATGTCACTTACAAAATGAGATCGACGACTACTCCTCGAACCCAGTCCTAGGATCCTCTTCACCAAGATCCAACTGCTTCCACACATCCTTCTTCTCTCACACTTCTCTCTAGAGAATAAGCATAGGCTTATGGATGAATAAAAAGGGCAAGAATGGGGAATTCTGGCTCAAACTCACAATGTGGCTGCAAATTATTGGGGCAAGGGGGGATTAGGAAATGGGTAGAGTTTCACTACTTTCATGCTTATCCCTAGAATGGGGCCCCAATACCTTCTTTTATATGCCAAGAAGATAGTTATTTGGTTGGGTGATGGGCTATGGGCGGTCAATTGGTTAGGAAACTACCCAAAAGCCTGTATTCCCTTGCAACTTTTTATTTTTTGGAAATTTTTTGTGTATGCATGGGTTGTAATGGTGTAGATAATGTACTTACCTGGGCAGTAATGGTGCATCTAGTGTACATACTCAGGCAGTAGTGATGTAGTGTGCGTACATATTCAAAAAATTGGTTTTTAAGAAGAGCTATTCAATATTGTCTTGGTAAAAGTAGTAAGTAAGATGGCCTGCTACTAGGTATGCATGTCTGGTGAAAATTAGGGTTATAGCATATGGCCCCTAATGTGTGATGATGCAGGAGCATCGCTAACTTAGCAAGTGAGCCAACGCGGAAGTGGAAAGACAGCTGGACAACACCAGCACAAATTTTGAAAACCACCTTGATATTGTTGCGCAAACATTAATGTTGGATTTAATGAAGCACACTTTGTAGATTGTAATGGAACTTGAGCCTTTAAGCTCTCGTCCTTAGGTAGATGAGGCATTTAAGATAGATTTAATGCAGGTAGATAGGATTTTTATTTCTAGATTAGACAGTTTTAGAGTCCAAGAGGGAAAACGGATATAGACACCCTCGTTGTACCATTGTAACATTATTCTCAAGCATTCAGAAGAGAAGAGCAAGCAAAGAAAATTGTGAAGAACACCCATGTACAGATGTTGAATTAATAGAATGAAATTCTAATTCAAATTCATGGTTGGTGTTTTTTCTCTGTGTATCTTGTTTATGTTCTCATGAATGTTTGTTCTTTGTATGCATTTTCTTTGTATATGTTGTGCATGTGATTTCAGGGTTTTAAACTGAAGTTTGAGAGAGAATAAGTTTCAATTGTTTCTCTATCTGATCCAGGAGATTCCTGCATAGAGTGCAGTTGAATTCATCCGCAAGGAGTGCGTTGATGAGGGCTCGATAGTTTAAATTTTCTCCGATGATGATCTTCTCTGCGTTTGTATTCCTGATTTGAATCAATCAGTCGCTGCTTCACCTTGCTGTGAAGTTCCTTCATTGCTTCTGCGAATTCTTCAGCACTTGCACCGCTGATAGCAGTCTATTCTGAATCCCTGAGTTCAGAGACTCCCCTCGACTGCCTGTCATATACAATCTCAAATGGACTCTTTCCTGTTCTCCGATTGACTAAATCATTGTATGAAAACTCTGCCTGTGGCAACACATTGTCCCAACTGCTGTGGTGCTTTGTCACCAGGCTTCTGAGTAAGTCTCCCAGACTCCTATTTACCACCTCTGTTTTCCCATCCGTCTGTGGATGGTAAGCTGAACTAAATGCCAAGTTACTTCCTAGCTTCTTCCATATCATCCTCCAAAAATGTCCAATGAACTTTGTATCTCTGTTCGATACTATGCTTCTCGGCAATCCATGAAGTCTAACAATCTCCTTGAAGAACAAGTTTGCGATATGAGTCGCATCGTTGGTCTTCTGGCATGGGATAAAATGTGCCATTTTGGAAAACCTGTCAACCACCACAAAGATTGAATCATGTCCTCTTTGTGTCCTCGGTAGTCCTAATACGAAATCCATGCTTATGGCCTCCCATGGCTTCTCTGGTATGGGCAGTGGCTGGTAGAATCCTGCATTCTGCTTTTTGCCCTTTGAGTGTTGTCAAATTATGCATCTGTCAATAAATATGTTGACCTCTGCTCGCATGCCTGGCCAAAAATATGACTCGCTCAGCTTTGCGAAGGTCTTGTCATGGCCAAAATGCCCTGCTAATCCGCCACTGTGCTTCTCCTTTAGCAGATTCTCTCTCATGGAGCAATTTGGAATACATAATGGATTTCCTCTGAACAACAATCCCTCCTGGATCATATAATCTATCCACGAGCTTCTGTCGCTAAGAATTGGGTTCTCCGCTACCTCATATGCCTCTACAAAATCTGCATCACATGCATACATGTCTTTAAGATTTTCAAAACCCAATGTTTTGACTCTAAACTCCTGCAGTAACAAACACTTCCTGCTCAAAGCATCATCCACTTTGTTAGTAGTCCCTGAAATGTGTTTAATTACAAACGTAAAATTCTACATATACTCTACCCATTTGGCATGTTTCTGATTCATCTTCTCCTGCCGAGTCACAAACTGTAATGCATGATTATCACTATACAGAAAAAATTCCTTTGGGATCAAGTAATGACGCCACTTCTTCAACGCCTGTATGATAGCGTAAAATTCCTTATCATACGTGGAGTACTTCAGTTTTGCTTCATCCATCTTCTCGCTGAAATATGCAATTGGTCTATCCTCCTGGCTTAGGACTGCTCCTATGGCAAAGCCACTTGCATCACATTTCACCTGAAATGTCTTATTAAAATCTGGCAACACCAACACTGGTTGCTCTGTGATCTTTCGCTTCAATAGATTGAAGCTCTTTTAAGCCTTTGTTGTCCAATGAAAAGAATTATGCCGCTTCTTCACTGTGTCCATCATCGCTGCACTAATTCCACTGAAATTCCTAATGAATTTTCGGTAGAAACTAGCCAAACCATGGAAACTCCTCACCTCGAAAACATTTCTCGGTGATGGCCAATTTTTAATCACCTCCACTTTACTTGGATCCATCTTTAATTCATTCGCCGAAATAACAAAACCCAAATAAATGAGCTCTGTCTTCATAAATGAAGATTTCCTCACATTGATCAACAACTTCTCTTGTTGTAGTTTCCTCATTATTGCAGCTAAATGCTTCAAATGTTCAACCTTTGTTTTACTAAAGACTAGTATATCATCTAGATATACGACAACAAATTTCCTCATGAAATCCTTCAGGACTTCATTCATCAATCTCATGAATGTGCTAGGTGCATTTGTCAAACCAAACAACATGACTAGACATTCATACAACCCTTCATTGGTTTTGAAGGCTGTTTTCCATTCATCACCTTCCCTCATGCGAATCTGGTGATATCCGCTCTTCAGATCAATCTTCGAAAAATAATTTTCCCTGCTCAGGCAATCCATCAGATCATCCATTCTTGGCAGTGGAAATCTGTACCCGATGGTTATCTTGTTGATCGCTCTAGAGTCAGTGCACATTCTCCATCCTCCATCCTTCTTTGGACTCAGTACCGTTGGAATGACACACAGACTTAAACTCTCCCTGACCAGTCCTTTATCCAACAACTCCTGTACCTGCCTTTTGACTTCTTCGTTCTCCTGCGACATCAACCTGTACGCAGCTTTGTTTGGCAAACTAGCCCCTGGTATGAGGTCTATATGGTGACTCACACTTCTCATCGGTGGCAACGAATGAGGTAATTCGTCTACCACAATATCAACGAACTCTTCCAACAGTTTCTGAATTTCCTCAGGCAGATCATCCACTCTTTTGCTAGTTAGAACAATCCTTGGCTTTCTGACAACAAAGAATTGTGGATCTTCCTTCTTCTCCATCTCTGTAAGAACCTCCTTCCCACTCATGAGAAGTATTGTGCTGCTTACTTCTGGCTTCACCTCCTTATCCTTTATCAGAGGTAACATATGGGTTCTCCCATTTTTCTCCAGGGTATATGTGTTCATTCTCCCATCATGAACTACATTTCTGTCATATTGCCATGGTCTACCCAACAATAAATGACATACATCCATGGGAATAACATCACAGAAGATTTTATCATTATATCCTCCTATTTTGAATTCAACCAAGCATTGTTTCGTAACACTCACCTGGTGTCCTTTCTGTAGCCATGAAACTCTGTATGGATTGGGATGATCAGTTGTCTCCAGCACTAGTTTCTCCACCATCTCGGTTGAAACGAGATTATCTGTGCTTCCACTATCCACGATAACCTTACACACCCTATCCTTGGTCTTGCAAGCTGTTCTGAACAGTCTGGTCCTTTGGACTGAGTTTTCCACCTCCTTCTCGGGTGTCAAAAGGACTTTATGCATTCCAAGCGATCTTTCGCCCTTTGCATCTTCCGTCTCAGCATTGCGCTTCTGCACTTCAGTGATGTGAGCTTCTCCAACGTCCTTCTTTTTCTCTGGACACTTAAATGACCTGTGCCCATTTTTCCCACATGTAAAACATGTGATTACTCCACCTCGGCCTCTTCCCCTACCTCTGGTATGAGGAAAAGTGTTTGCGTCAGCATAATCTCCCTTCTGCTCATTATGCTATCCTCTTTGTTCAACATGTGGCTGTCCTCACTATGAGGTTCCACCTCTTTTAGCTTTACCTTGAGGTTTCTTCCATTCCTCCTTGGGTTTCTGGTATTTCTCCTGGGCAACTGTCTTGCCCCTGGGCTGACTCCTGCCTCGCCCTCTCTGACTTTTCTTACGGCTCAACTTCTCTTCGGACTTCAGAGCCATCTAGTAAGCATCCTCCACTGTTCGGATGGTTTCCATACTTAATTCATCCTGAATTTCATACCTCAGACCATTTATATACCTGGCAACTTTTACATCATCACTCTCCTGATGCCCTGCTATGATATTGAGCTTGTAAAATTATTCGGTATACTCCTTCACCGTCATCATCTTCTGTCTCAGGTTCTGCATTCTCCTGAACATTGTGATCTGATAATCCCTTGGGATGAATTTTTCCTTCATCTTTGCAATCATTCGATCCCAACTTTTGATCTTTTGTTTGCCTTTGGAACGTCTATCCGCTTGAATCTCGTCCCACCATAATGCTGCATGTCCTTTCAATTTCGTGACAGCATGCCTAACCTTTTTATCCTCTTCGATATCCTCATAATCGAAGTAGGTGTCAAGAGTCGAATCCAATCCAACAACTCTTCTTCATCTAGACTTCCTTCATAGACTGGAATGTCCATTTTGGTCTTTGAACTCATCCGGGAAATAACTTTTATCAATTGCTCATTGGTTGCATCTTCAGCTGCAACTTCTCCTTGTTGTCCAGCTTCAACTTCACCTTCAAAGTCACTCATATCTCTAGCATTGTATGTGCATCTCTGCGCTACCTCCATATCTTCCAATCTCACTCGAAGATCTCTCATTTGCCTTTCCAATTTCAGATTCCCTGTTGGCCTACCTCTTCTTCTCACCTCCCTGTCTTCTAGGTCAAGTGACTGCCTTTCCCTTCTGGGTTGCATGGTGAATTATTTCTTTCTCCCTGCTATCAAAAACAAAGAGTCACTCCCGCTCTGATACCACTTGATGCAGACCGCACCACCCGCACGTTCACTCTCACCAGGACGTTCCTTTTCCCAGGCCCGAAGAGATAAAATTCTCCTCCAATCCCTTATCGGGACCTTTTTGCACCCACAGGATGCTTCTCCAACGATCTCCCTTGGCCTTATCGGGAAATTGGAACTCACTTGATCGCGAGTCTTGTGCTCATGGATTCGGGCATCATAAAGCCCCGAAACCCGATGGAATATCCACTTCACGCCTTCCTCGTCTCCTATCAGGAATTACCCTATCGAGAAATCGACACTTGCGAGGTAGCAAGTCACTTGACTCATAGTTCCCCAATCCCCGATCCATGATGACACCTGGTGTCAGTTTCCCTCTAGGGTTGACACTTAGACACCTGTCCTCCACTATGCCCTTTAATCCTGTTGGGAAATCGCGGATCGCGATTTCAACAACTGAGAGTTCTATGTTCCCGGAAGTCCTGAAATGTCGAACCCCGACTCTCCGAGATCTCACGCCACGCTTCCTTTCCATGATCGACGGTTCCAACCCTCTCGGGAAATCGCTAATCGTGATTTCGTTCCACAAGAGTTTCTCGACCAAAGGAAACCCGATACCCTAAACTCCGAATTTTTGGGATCTCCCTCTACTCCCTCAGGCTTAAACCCTGCGTAACTTTCCTGAGATATGACGGTCGGTAGGATTTCACGTTTCCACCTGCGAATCCTGGCCGTCAATTCTCGTTTTTGAATATTTCTTCCAAGAGCTAAAGCTCCCTTCTCAGAACTTCTCCTCGGACACTTGCACTGGTATCTCCAGCTTGAACGTTTATCAACCCAAAACCTCCTAGCTATATTTATATCATACTACGAAGGAACTATCCCTCTTGAGCTTCTCCACTCTGACTCCTTCAGAGATACTTTATGCGCACTCCTCACGCTCGACGTCCAACAACTTCTCCAAGTGTTGAATCAGTCAGACTCTACGCACTCTATGCAGCAACAGTCTCTGAATTCCTTTGCTCAGATTAACAACTGAGACTTCTTCTTCCACCTGCACACTCCTTGCACGGCTTCAAAAAACTCACTTCCACTTCTGGGCAAATATGAACAAAAGTTAAACTATCGAGCCCTCATAAATGCACTCCTTGCGGATGAATTCAACTGCACTCTATGCAGGAATCTCCTGGCTCAGACAGAGAAACAATTGAAACTTATTCTCTCTCAGACTTCAGTTTAAAACCCTGAAATCACATGCACAACATATACAAAGAAAATTCATACAAAGAACAAACATTCATGAGAACATAAACAAGATACACAAAGAAAAAACACCAACCATGAATTTGAATCAGAATTTCATTCTATTAATTCAACATCTGTACATGGGTGTTCTTCACAATTTTCTCTGCTTGCTCTTCTCTTCTAAATTCTTGAGAATAATGTTACAATGGTACAACGAGGGTGTCTATATCCATTTTCCCTCTTGGACTCTAAAACTGTCTAATATAGAAATAAAAATCCTATCTACCTGCATTAAATCTATCTTAAATGCCTCATCTACCTAAGGACGAGAGCTTAAAGGCTCAAGGTCCATTACAATCTACAAAGTGTGCTTCATTAAATCCAACATTAATGTTTGCGCAACAATATCAAGGTGGTTTTCAAAATTTGTGCTAGCGCTGTCCAGCTGTCTTTCCACTTCCGTGTTGGCTCGGTTGCTGAGTTGGCGATGCTCCTGCATCATGTGAGGTCAGAAGAGCATATGATGGCCGAAATACATTACAAATATTTACCAACGTATGAAGCGAGTGAGCCTGGGACCAGAGTTGAGGAGGTGCCATCTGCAAAATAACAATTGTCTCACCGAGGCGGGCATACCCATGATTGAGATGAAATAAATCATGGCTGCCAATCAAATACAATGCAGATCCATGTCATATAACTATATAAAGTGTAGCCATGGAAAATACACAACAGATCTACATCTCAAAATCAAAATATATGCATGAATCGTATCCATATTCAAGAAGCTAATGACGCCCGATGGCTGGAGATGAGGTCTTTAAAGCTTGAGAAACAACATCAATATCTTTTAAACTTGAGTAGGAGTGTAATGTGAGTGTACATATTCACTACCCATAGGTCTTCGACGGCCTGTCGGGGAACAAACAAGAGGATCTTGGTGATCAGGTAGAGAACTTCATTGATTTTGATCAAAGACTTTGATTGGACTTTCGGGATGGCCGGACATGAGGAAAAGAGACAAAATGCAAAAGGGATAACTCAAGTTGGGTAAAAATTCCCTTAGACAATAGAATGATGAATGATGAGACTCAGGCAGCATGACATTGACATAAGTTTACGATGCAGGAGGCAACGCAAACTCTCCATATGTTTGGAAGAATAACCAAATGAAGGAGGACACAACTCTATGTTACGAGAACAACTCCCTAAGGTCATATTAAATCCCAGATCTTGATGAACACACAAAAGAATGTTCTATGTCCAAGGGAAACTCATTGTGCTGTCATAAAAAGAAAATACTTTTCCCATCCTCTTTTTGGGGTATATTTGATTTTTTTGTCTTTTTCAATATTTTGAAAGATTGAAAAAGAATAAAAGAATGCTACGTTACAAAGGAGGAACGAGTGTAAAAAAAATACTAGTTCCAAGCGCGAGGAACAAACTGATGCTCAGAGCGAGGAAACATGCACAGGAAAAAGACACTCGGGAAAATTCCTCCATGGGTCAAGGTGTCAAGACGCAAAGGCAAAGTGATACAAGGCTTGCGTATAAGGCATGCTTCAAAGGTTCAGTTGAGAGCCACATGGAGCTGACATTAGGCCAAAGAAGTAGGAATGCAATTGCGATTAACATGACACAATGATAATGTCCTTCAAGGTAATTTTAAACGAGCCTAGAGAAGGTAAGCTCAGTGGTTTTTCATTTTTAGAGAGTCTGAAAAAGCGCAAAAGAAGACTCCACTGGGGTACCTTTTTCGAAGATAGTCTAGTCGGTTCGAAAAAGGGATAAATTATCACCGAAGAGATGTCTATTCAAAACCGTTTTAACGAGTGTGATAAATACAAGATCACTCGACAATATTTTCAATTTTAAGGAGTCAGAAAAGAGCTTAACTATGGACTCACTACCTTTTTCTAGATTTAGTCTCCTTATCCTGAAAAAGGTGAAATTTACTGAGGAGAACTCTCCCGACGAGACGAATATCCCGAGGTGTACCTTTTTCCTCAATCTACAGGCCAAAAAAAGGGATAAACTCATGCCAGCAGATGTTTTTGTGAACCAATTAATGAGTGTAAAAGAACAAGGTCACTCGACGATATTTTCAATTTTAAGTAGTCTGGAAAGAGCTTAACTATGGACTCCATAATGGATGTTCTTCTGGACCGGTTTAACGAGTGTGAAGAAACAATCTCGACGATATTTTCACTTTTAGGGAGTCTAAAAAGAGATTAACTATGGACTCCGTGGGGGTTCCTTTTTTCGTAAATTTAGTCCCTCAGGCCCGAAAAAGGGTTAAACTCATACCTGAGAATATTCTTATAGTGAACTGAAGTTCCTAGAGTATACCTTTGTCCGTACAATTGACCATCCAGACCGAAAAAGGGGTAAACTATTTCTGGACAGACGTGCCTTCAAATTTTAGTTTGGCGAGCGTGAAGGGAAACAAGATCGCTCGAAAATATTTTCATGTTTAGAGGGTCTGAAAAGGGCTTAAAAGAAGACTCTTTTTTTTTTTGGGAGTGCTGAGGGTGAGGCCAAGAGTTACAATATATCAGACATGTGAAGGCTCAAACTGGTAATCAAGACAAGACTAAAAGGACTCCCAAGCCTATAGTCATTAGCGATGACATGGAAAACATAATGAAACCAGGATCTACCTAGGGCATCCATTTGTGGGTAGGATCTACCACTAAATTATGATGCTTCTAGAGCAACAATGATGGTTCTGTGTCTTAATTCGGTGGGTTCGATCCTATGGTAAAGCGAAAAAAGACAATGAGGTGAAAAAACTGGAAGTGGAATCCTAACTTAAATGCACAAATTTGGAAAAAATGACTTTTCACCAAAGGACCATAAAAGTTCCCCAACTCCCAAAAAGTTCATTGAACCAAAAGTAAAGTGTATCGTAACATCCAATGAGAAACTCAAGAGCCATGTTACATGATTTTCAAGCTAGGAAAAACGACAATGGGGGTCAAAAAATGACAAAAAGAGCCAAACAAGTCTATAAATACAAACTGGTAGCTCATTATCACCATTGCAAATTGAGAATTGACCCAAAATCCAAAAACACCCCTTTGTGAAAGAAGTTGATTACGTGAGCTTCAGTGGATGAAACAAACTTCCACTTGGACCAAGTAAGTACAATCTAGTCCCTCTTGCATTCCCAATTTTCCTTTTTTCATTTATTTTTCCTTTTTGGAGGGGCACACACCTTTAAAAAGATCGGCCCTGCGTGTACGCGGGCTGTCCAAGCACAGCTCGCGTATGCACACAGGTAGTGAAAATTCTGCCTGCGTATAGTCACGACTGCCCTCAATACAACCCACGTACATCCTCAACATATGGAAAATTTAAAAATGCATCATTTGAATCTCCTTTGAAATTTTCATTTTGTAGGATGTATGTCCATTGGAGAGAGAGAGAGAGAGCATGAGGACATTGATTGAATGGTCAAGGAAGACCCCGTTGCTGTTGTCGTATTAAAACAATGTGGGTTGTGGAAATTATTTCGTTGTCCACTCATGCGGGCACAACCTAGGCCGCTAAATGCCTTGGTGGATTAATGGCACCCAGATGCATATAATTTTATGCTCGAGGGACAGTCGTTGACTCCAATGACTGAAGATATTTATTTTCTGACTGGACTCTCGAGGAGAGGGGAACCAACCAACCTTCATTCTTTTCCCTCTAGGCATCACAACATTTCTGAGTTGATTGAACAACATTATGAGGTCAGAACAAACAAAGTGGGTCCCCAAGTACCGATCCAAAAAATCACCAACCTATCACTGAAAGTGATAGTTTTACTTATTGGGCAGATCACTAGATCCACGGATTTACATCAGGCCTCCTAGGCGCATATGCATTGCATAGTACAATGCCTAAATGCATGGGTGTTTGATTGAAGTACAACCATGCTAGAGTGCATGAAGAGACAACTCATAGAGTGTCATGGGTGGAACAACAAGAACTTTTGGTTTGAGACTGTTCTTTGCTCTTTATTCTTTGAGAGGGTACCCAGTCTTAGTCCCCGAGAGACTATACGGGGGCACGTGGCCTCCCTCCCAACAGTGTGCAGGTGGACAACATTGTTTCCACGACAGAGGGGAGGGAGGACCATCGATTCCTTCGATGATACATTTTTTGACTGGTGGTCTCGACAGATTCCGACTATAGAGGACTACCCCTATGCTGGGTGTTAGCTCCCAAAATGAATCCGTCACTATGTTTGCATTTTGTGGTTGATAGCATGGCTATTGGTAGTTTTCTCAAATTTGGTTTTGAGTTTTTCTAGTAGCAAGACTTAGGTTTTGATTTTTGTCTTAGAAATAAGACGACCCATAAAGGTCTTCTCTTTAAAATTTTCATAAA
>SNQJ01S0152316.1:7038-30097 GCA_010110895.2 Picea sitchensis | reverse complement strand
GACAACATGAGGATGGATGCAAAGATCTGGCAAGAGCTCTTGGAAGACTTATTTCTTATGATTTTAGGAAGGCTGGCCATTAGACTTTTGTCAAACTAGAATTGTCTATAAATTGTGGAATCATCTGTTGTGTTCTCATTATATCCTCCAAAGAATAATGGATGATAACTTGTCTAATCCCATGCACCCCATGAGTCCCATCTCTGGGTTTTTGGTTCAGATCTAGATGTTTGAACACCAACTTGAAACGTGGGATATAGAAGAGAATGGTTCAGAGGAATTTTAAAACCCTAGTGCTACCTAATGTGCTTCTTATCGAGAATATAAAGGGAGTTGATCTTATACAAGTGTGTGATAAAAGTGTATGTTCCAAAAAGGACTTACCATTGTGCATGCTACATTGTTGTTGATCTCTAATGGAGTGAGCTATTAGCTAATTTTATCTTATGGTTTCCATCGCTAAGGTTTGAAGAGCCAGACTTCAAACAACCCTTGATAAGATATTGATAGGTGCATGTACCTCATATTCTAAATATATACAGAGTGTTCGGTTTTTCCAAATGTTGTGTACTTGCATAATTGAATTTTAGCTTATGCCATCTTTGTAATTGAGTAATTATAGTATTAGATATGGAGGTTAATTTGACATAACATTGAGTAGCGATTGTTAAGTGATTTCACATTATGTAGAAAATAAATGAGAAAATTTATTTCTGTAATAAATTATTGTATTGTACCATTTTTTAGATCAAAATATTTTCAAGTTACCATTATTTGGGTGTGTACTATCATTGGATTTAGATGGAGATAATTCAAGAGGTAGTCCATGCATTGCTGGTTGTGAGTTAGAATATGGATATCCACAACATTCAAGAAAATAATTCAGAAAGAATGATCTATCGATGATGTATAGATACGAGGTTGATTAGGAAGCAATGCTACTTGAGAAGCATTAATTGGTTATGTATTTAGCACTTAGCAATCTTTTCCACCATAATATATATGTTAATGCATAACATAATTATTTATAATGAATTTAGAAAAAATCAAGGGATTAATACACATGAAATTCATACAAGTCGAAATTCAAACACTTTGAAATTCATACATTCATCAAAATAAAATGTAGAAACAATGAGACTCATAAAAAATGTGTCATGGAATGTGTGTGTGTGTGTGTGTGTGTGTGTATTCAACATCGTCTAAATTGTTCATTTTTTACAAAATGACAACTCATAGCCAATATGAAAAGTGACAACAAGTTCCCTAACATAAAAAACATCCATATCGTGGCCTAGATACAAAATGACAATAGTTGGTCAATCATTGACCACTACTTCCCTCACCACCCTCGGGAGCATCCTAGAAATCAATATTTCTTCTCTTGCTCGAGGAAGCACCTTGAGAGGTTCTAGGCTTGGGCATGCTTCGACACTTTAGATACTACACAAAGAATACACATTGTTATAAGTTTTTTTCCTCAAAAACTTAATAAACAAGAAAAATGATACTTTGTTATTTAACCTAAGACGACTCACCACATATTCTACTATGATTCGTGATGGTGTTACCCTCCTCCATGACCCCAACCTCTTTGTGATGGCACCCTGCATTAGTTACAAGAATCAAGTTAAGAAAATTAAACAAATATGCATAAAATCAAATTCATGAAACATAAAAAATCATGATCAATGCATCATCTCACCATGAATATCTCATGCCTCGATGAAGATTCATTGGCAGATGGGGCACTAGGTTGTACAAACTGCTCTGAGACAACCTATACTATGGCAGTTGTAGTCGATGGGGCTGACGAAAATGCTAGGGGTGGGATGCGATAGTCACCTACAGGTTGTACCAGTGATTGCAACTCCCTAGGAATGGAAAAAGGTAACCGAGAAACAACGCATGGGTGCCCAAGGAGTGAAAAAGTACTATAGATAAAAAAATATATCTTCATCCTGCATACATATTAATAAAATTGAGCTATTAGTACCAACTAGTAAAATTCAAAAACATAAACACAAACAATTTAAAAATTATATGATATTTAACTCTATACATGATACATGTAACGCGAGTGACTTCTCCATACTAGATGGAAATTCCTCGACATTGCTTAATCCAAAATCCTGTAGAAACACGAGAACATTACAAATTTGAGTATGTCGTAAAATAAAGAAATGACTAAGGTGAATTTATCATATGTGACACATACCTGACTGTGAGGAGAACCCAATGAACAAACAACCTCTACTGGTAGGATGTAACAAATGCAAAACAACATACAATGAAATATCAATATAAATACACATAATACAAAATAAATATATAACGATGAAGAACATAAAGAGGGTTACAATACTAACCTCCTCCATGAAGCTATGATGTCCACTGGGATTTATAGGCCCATAACATGTCTTCCCAAAGCTTGAGCATCTATGAGGTACACATGGACAACTGATGTGTCCATGTTCCCTCTCCTCAGTGTAATATGTCATGCATGTTGAACCTCCAACCCCTCTATCAATGTCACTAGTAAGCACCTCTTGCCGAGATAGTGCAACAAAGTTATTGTGTTGCACTAGGATAAGAGTCAAATGATGAAATGGACATCTTTACTTGTTGCAAGATCTTTGGAACAAGATGATGTTGGATAAGAGGTCAAGCCTTCACCTATGGGGATGAGGACCTAACACAGGGTTTCACCTGGCATACTCATGATCTTGTGCAGTCTCAAGACCAACCCCCTAGAATTATCCAATGTCAAAGTAGTTGACATGCTTACCCATAATAAATTCAACCCATAATTTTCTCATAAAATATAAGGGCACCTCCTTGTTATTACATGGAAGTTTATCAAAAACCATATACCACCTATCCATCCAATTTTGACTAATATTGGGATGGACACATGAGTAAATGGAGATGTATTTCTTGTTCAATGGTAGTTCTTGTCCAATTCTAGGATCCCTAAAGATAAACACTATTTGTGGTTTTGAAATGCCCAATTGTTTCACTCAGTTTATGTCTAAACCAATTCTTTAGTATTCATACATTATTTCTCTATAATAAAAAATAGAGGTCAATTTTCCTTGGACACCTGCAATGGAATTCACAATGATGTCCAAATAAGTGCAGAAGGAGACTCTACTAGGCTCTCTAGTGTCCCTTAATTGTTCCTCAAGGGTTCTTAATATAGCCAACCCCTCATCAATTTGAGACTTTACATTGGGTGGTTCTGGTGGGTTGGGGTTTTGATCATCTTGGTTTTCTCTTGAGTGGTTTACATTGTATCAGGGGTACATTAAATTATATATGTTGCAATTTAAAATCCATGGCATATAAATTAGGTTGGTTTTTAAATTAAAATTCAGAGGTACAATTTTTTTTAATTTTGATTCTTTGAAGCAAAAAAAAAAATTGGAAATGACTTAATTGAGTTAAAATATGATAAATTAAACATGCCTAGACAAGATCCTCCCTCTCGATCACCATTCTATCTCCTCAATTCACTCAATAATAGTAGAAATGTAAGCGCAGTTTGTGCACAATGACCACAAATCACACTCACAACGTCTTTTAAAAAAAATCAGTAGGAACGCGTTGGCATTCTTAAGAACGCCCATGTGTTCTTAGGAACAAAACCACATTCTTGCCACTAATCCTACCTGGCATGCCTCTTGGAGGTTCATCTTCTCATACATACTCATAGATTTTAACCTAGTCATGTTTGGGTTAGATTTTCTCTGTAGTACCTCCTCCTAGTCCTGAGCACATTCTGTAAAGATCTCATATTCAAACCTGTCATGTGTGTATGACTAGCAGGAAGAGACTTGTCTCACATGTTGGAGAACTAGGCCTCCAGGGTCATGTTTTTGGAATCGACCTATTGGGAAAATATATTCTAGCTGGCTCAAACCCTCTTGTTTAGCATGCACAATGTCCTTCACTATGAAAAAGCCTACATGGAAACCATAGGGTATGAATGTTTGTTTCTTGTCTTTAACCAAGGTGGCATTGTATCCCTACAAGATGGTATGGTAATAGATTTATCCTACGACGAGTCGGTCTGGGACATGAGGAGGGAGTAAATGTGGTGCAATGGTGGCCCCGAACACCCTAATATAGGTTGGTGTTTCGTTAAGGTACCAATGGCCTACTTTTGAAATCATTTTCTTGGCCGCTACAAACAGTCTTGGACATTTTTTTTTTAATATAATGAAATAACTATGAGTAATGAATCCATCACAAATGAGATCATAAGACTTCTTGTACATGTTTACCCATAGGATTTTGAAGTAGACATGTACATGAAGCTCTGCGACATGCCAACTCAGATTCGTACTGGCGAAGACATTTCTTGTGCAGATAACATCTAGCAGATATGGGGCCATGTGAAAAGAGGTCGCTTCTCCCTCCTTTGGTGACTGAGCCTACAACATATTGGTTCTCAATTGCTTGGAGATGATTTCTCCTCAGTTGAAACTAATCTCATAAATAGGCACAGTATATGCCAGGGGAATCCATTCCTCTAATAACTTTGCGCAATCTTTTTCCCTATATAACCAACAAATTAGAGCCATTAAGTAGATATATGGATCCCTTAGATTTGTTGTCCCATACCAGACATTTACAGTTTGTAAATTTCTTGTCTTCCTTCCGCTAAGAGGAAATTAATCAACTGGTGTCATCGAATTCATAGAAATTCACCATGAAGAATGTGTTCAACTGCTCCTTTGGATCCCTGATCTTGTAATATTTCTAGACCTCTGTCAGGAGAAAAACTCCTACACATCCGCCATCTTCAACATTGATTAGGAACTTCTACATGTCTGCATGATTGATTATCCAACTCAAAGTTTCAATGTAGGAAAAGAATGGAGTTTGGAAGGCTACCATATGCAAGCATGACTGCCAAATATTTGGAAAAACCTAGTCGTTGAGCACCCTTACATCCAGGTCACTTTGTGGGATAAACTCCAAGTGATATTCTGAGTTGGTTTTGTTGAAAAAATTTCCCCATTGTGGGAGAATTATTTTTGATCCAGTGGTTTCTTCTATATCGCTGAAAGTAGGGGGATGACAGAATGCCTTATTAGTCGATGTATTGATGATCGGTTCCTCTCTGGAGGGAAATTCCAACTGCCTCACAGTATTAGGAGAATATCCTTCACTGACCTCTACATCCTTCAATTTTGGTGGCATTAGAGAGTGTCTAGTCACTGGCTTCCTTGGAGGCATTTTTTCTTCCAAAGAGAACAACGTTAGAAACTATGTTGCATATAGGATGTTGATACATAAAAAAATTGACTTCCAAAATGATAAAATTAACACATACCTATTCTTCGCACTAGTTTAACCTAGTTTTTGAAATTTTGATAATCAAATGCAATTCTTGAGATGCTCTCTTTGCTTCTTCGGCTGCTTTGGAGATGCAAAATTTGTGTGTAGAATGGAGGTGTTTAGAGTTGTATTAGTGATTTAAATAGAGATAATGCTTACCTTATCTCATCATTTATTCAATTCGGGGTGTAGGTGCAGTTCTACAAAATCTTCTGCCAGATCCACATTGTGCTTGATATTAAAATGCAACCGTAGGTTGGTGGCGCAAGCGCGGGTTATAATGTAGTTCATCGATGATTTAAAATTACCGTTGTTTGATCAGTGCATGGGGTAACAATTGTATGCAGAGAGAAAAAATAATTGTCCTATTAAATGACTAAATTCGATCTTGTTTTGTGTTGAAAACGTCACATCAGTGCTAATTTATTGGGTGGATAAGGAGTCGATGCTTTTCCTTAGATAATGTTCGTTGATACCTCTCGGAGAAAACTCTTGTGTTGATCCATCTTGTCATACAACATTGATGTGGAAAAGATGACTTGGAAGTGTGACTAGGACACAGGGAAACCTAAGATGACTAGGGATGAAACTAAGTCATATGAAATTCCTATGTGGCAGAGACACGTGGTGTTTGATATTGATGTCTTCATTTAATTGTGTTATTAATAATCGAGGATTTTCATTAGATAAGTGATTTAGAAACACGTCCTTCCTTGTTGATGCCGAAAAGTATCAAGCATCGATGATCGACGATAAGTTTAAACAAGTTTTCTTGGATTATGCCCCTTGAAATTTGTTGATGCCGAAAATGCATCGAGGATTGGTGATCGACAATGTGTCAATAAAGAAATTTTCCATGTTTTAACTCTTTGAGATTTTACCTACCCTGAACAAATGCATCAATAATCGACTATTGAAGGTTCATCATGGTTCATGTCAATGTTTATCCCTCTCAAATTTCACCAATGTCAATGTGAAATCGACCACTTCCTGGGTCTTTTTTGCGAACAAACAATGCAAATCTACTCCATTTTTTACTGATGTCGATGATAAATCGGTGATTACTGTTACTCTGTGGTCATGAAACTTTCTCATATTTTTTCAATGTTGAACATAGGCATCGGGGTCACAATTTTAGCTACAAATTCTTAGTTAAAAATACAATTTCTTTCTAGACTCAAAGATTTCACTTTGACAAGTTCAAATAAATCCAACTTGATCAATGATGAGACATGAAAATGAAATTAGCGATCCCTCCACAACAGACTCAATTCAAAACGCAGACCAAAAGAAAACAAGTGGTACCCAAAAGAGAAAAACATTTCATAAAATATTTTAGGGTGTGTTGAGCACTCAATAGGTTACTAATGCAGGAGCATCACCATCAGCATTAAAAGGAAGCCAGGTTAGAGGACAACACATCATCCAATGTGTATATCGGAGCTTATTTTAATTCTCAAAGGAGGAAACACCTTTTTGAATTTTGAATTTATGAAAAGAATGTAATTAATGACCACTAAATGTTAAATGTTTGGAATCTGAAACCATTCCCAAAGATCCCAGTGGATTGTAATTTCTTTAATGTATGGAAGGATTGTATAGATGTTAACCATCAATCCTTATCCACTTTGTAAATTCTCATAACTTCATATCTAGCCTAGAAGTAGGATGCTTAATTTCGATGTGATAGCAGTAGGTAGTCAGGAGGGAAGGATTGAAAAGCCCCTTCATGTATATAATTTTTATTTTATGCCCATTTGTTGTTGTTTTTGGGCTATTGCAAGGAGAAGAGGAGAAGATTGTAAGAACTATGTGTATTTTTATTTGAACATAAGAGAAGAGGATTGCTTCAAATGATTGGGTTTTTATCTATACATGAGTAAGATGAATGAATGAGGTTATGTTTACTATGTTATACATGTCTGTGTATGTATTTCATGATTATGTAAATGAATCTTTAATATTTTCATAAGTTTTATTTGTTTATCTTCTGAAACATTTGGTCAAGGAGAAAATAGTGCCCATGGAAGGAGTTTGTAGGACAAGAGTTGCTAATAGGACTCTGAAGTTTAGGAGGGATAGAGGAAAAGTTCGTAGAGAGAGTGCAAGGCGTGCACATATAGTCTTTCGAGTATAAGATCTCTGTGAAAGACCCGTGTAAGGAGTGCATAGGGCCAAAAATGATGATAAGTGTTGAAACTTTCTAAGGAAGGTGAGTGCAAGGAGAACACATAGAAAGTCCTTTGAGACTTCAGTATTGATAAATAGCACAAGGCATGTGTCAGGGTTCAAAATCCTTCGAATCCCAAAGATTAGGAGAAATAATTTTTAAAAATATCAAAGAGACAAAGATTGATCAAAGTTTGGAAGTCAACAAAGGAGATCTGTTTGGAATATCACAAGAGAGTTGATAGTCATCAGATCTGGTGGAGTTGTGTTGGGTTTAAAATTTGAAGTCCTTCAGACTTTGTGTATTCGGGGGATTCGATGCATAGAGTGTGGAGATGTACAAAGTCTCAAAGGTCAGAATTCATCCTGGTCATTGATCTGAGTAGATGAGTGGAAAGCGATTAGGAACTTTGAAACTTCAACATTTGGAGGGATAGCAAGTTGGAGGATTCAAGGCTCCTGAAGTTCGGGGCCCCAGAGTCTGTCGTGACCGTTGATTTATCTCGGGAGTAGATTCGTTGATCTTTGTCAACACCACCCGGAAGATTCATGAGTCTGGAAGGAAACACGTGTTGAGAGTCATAAGAACCTGGAGAACTGAAGAACGAAGTTCATCAAGGTCAATCATCATCGGGGACATGCGTCAGAAATTTAGGAGATTCAGGGATTGGAAAATTTGGAGGATTTGTGAAGTGTTTGGTGTAGAGGTTCCCAAAGGCCCGACAACCAGAGTGACGCTTGTTCGTCTATCAACGAAGGGACACATTGAGGGAGGATCCAAACTTCATTAATTTGGGCTTCATAGGGTTACGAAGAAATGCAATGAGAAACCACCTGGAATCTCTAAGACCGAAAAAAAAATGGGTTGTCTATCTATCAACACCAGAGAACCGTTGATCTGTTTCCGACATTGTTCACCGGTCTGCTACTCCAGTAGATTTGGAGGGAGGTTCTTTGAAATATCCCAAAGCTTGAATAGTCGAAGAGTATATCAACTGTAGATCTCTATGGAGATATAGATCTGTCGATCCCATAGGGAATTCGATGCTTCATTAATTCATCATTCAGGAGGAGCGCGTTGCCTATCTATTGAGACTGACAAAGCTTAGAGGCTCCGAAGTCCATAATTATGTTAAATTTGAAGAAGTATCCCATGGTTTCAAGCCCAAGTTCACATGGACTTCTCCCTTGAATTGTCAAATTATCGTAAAGGTAATTTAGGCTCGAAAAGAGGGGGAATATTCCAATGGAAGCTAAATTGAAGGCTATGTGGGAACCTGTGAGTTGATCCATCTCCCGAATTGGACGATACCTAGACCGGGAGGTCAAGCGGTCCCTAGGAGATGGTGGGGGTATGTGTCATATACAATACTAACTTCCTCCATGAAGATATGTTGTCCATTAGTCTCTATAGGCCCATAACATGTATTTTTGTAGCTCGAGAATTTGTGAGGTTCACATGGAGGATTGTTATGTCCATGTTCCCTCTCCTCACTATAATATGTCGTGCATATTGAACCTCCAACCCCTCTATCAATGCCAATTGCAGGAACCTCCTGCCCAGATAGTGCAACAAAGCTATTGTATTCCACTAAGCTAAGAGTCAATGATAAAATGGCTAGCTTTACTTGTTGCAAGCTCTTTGCAATAGGAGGATGTTGGGTAAGAGGGTCGGGCCTTCACTTGGGGGGATGATCAAGACCTAACATGAGGTCACACCTAACATGCTCTCGATTCTATATAGTCCCTAGACCCACCCCCTAGAATTATCCAATGTCAAAGTAGTTGACATGCTTACCCATAATAAACTCAACCCATAATTTTCTCATAAAATATAAGGGCACCTCCTTGTTATTGTGAGGTTTATAAAAAACCATATACCATCTATCCATCCAATTTTGACTAATATGGGGATAGATGCACAAGTCAATGGAGATGTGTTTCTTGTTCAATGGTAGTTTTTGCCCAGTCTAGGATCCCTAAAAATAAACAATATTTGGGGTTTTGAAATTCCTAGCTCTTTCACTTGGTTTTTGTCCAAACCAATGCTATAGTACTCGTACATTCTTTCCCTATAATAAAAAATATAGGTCAATTTCCCTTGGATACTTGAAATAGAATTCATAATGATGTCTAAAGAAGTGGCAAATGATACTCTACTAGGCTCTCTAGTGTCCCTTAATTGTTTCTCAAGGGTTCTTAATATCACCAACCCCTAATCAATTTGAGTTGTTACATTGGGTGGTTGTGGTGGGTTGGGGTTTTGATCTTCTTGGTTTTCTTCTGAGAGGTTTACATTGGATCGAGGTTTCTTGGGGTTCCATTATATTATATATGCTGCAATGTAAAAGCCATGGCATCTAAATTGGGTTGTTTTTAAGTTAAAATACAAAATTACAATTATTTTTTTAATTTTGATTCTTGGAAGCAAAAAACAATATTGGAAATGATTGAATTGAGTTAAAATATGATAAATTAAACATACCTAGACAAGATCCTCCCTCTCTAGTTCCTTTATAGCTCCTCAATTAACTCAATAAGAGTAGAAACTCCAAAGCAGTTTGTGCACAATGACCACAAATGTGTTCCTAAGAATGCTCACATGTCCCTAAGAATGTGCATGTGTTCTTAAGAACGTGCACACATTCTTTCCACCAAACCTCTCCAAACCTAAGGATTTAGGAATGCGTGCATGCTCCTAAGAACACACAGGTGTTCTTTCGAGTGTGCCTATTCCTACTACATGTCTTGCCACTTTTTCTCCCATAAAATTTTTGCACATACCCTATAGTTTATTGTCTTAGGTTTCTTTCTCTACAAAATTAGACATACTCACTAGGGATTTTCCCATAAGTAAAAATAACAACTATGAATTCTTCATATTAGGGTTGTTCTCCTTCTAATTTTACTATCTTTGTAGCTTACTTTAGTTTTTGTCTCTATCAGTTTGTAACCCTATTATAGTGGATAAGGAAACCTTTATATTTATTTCTTGTTCTTTTTGTTTATTCTCCTGCTCTACAATCTTCCCACCACTATTTTTGAGTGCAATAGCAAGGGGTCATGAGTATGGATCAAATTTGAACAAAAGGGTTATATTTCAAAGTGAAGGGCTAGCTTTATTATAACCCTTCTAAATTGACATGTTAAAAAAAATTATTCTTTTCATATGAAAATGAAAAAACAATTAAAATTTTACCCATAAAATAATTATTGTATAACTCATTCATTATAAAAAAAAAGATTATCTCTTAACTTATCATTCTCCAAAACATAACATATTAATCATTAAATTAAACTCAAAGAATTTGGCACAACTTCACTTTTTGTTAGTTAAATACATATAATAATAGTATTTTTACACATTGATATAAAATACTAGTTTAAATGCATTACTAAAAAATATTGGAGATTACAAAATTAAATACCTAGTACCAATACCTACTTCAGTTCATGATCACATTAAAATTAATGGATGTGTTTTTCCTAATTAAATTTCAATGTATTATTAGTTCAGGTAGATGTTGCAATTATAAAAGATATTGTTTGTGCAACTATTTTTAACTAACACATTACACTATTAGTTTAAACATAAAACTATAATTTATTCCATTATTATTTGTGAAAATTAATTATTCAATCATTAAATTTTAATACTAAATATCAATATTAAATCACCATGTCCATGGATGTTAATCATCATATTGATTATTAAGGAAATGTATGCACATGGGAGTTCTAAATTAACAAATTATTATGTCACACATAATATAATTATATTCAATAATCTATCTTAAAATTCACCATTATAATGATTTACCAATTACCACATAAACATTATAATTAACAAATTTTACAATTTTTAACATTCTTAGCAATTCTATTATACATTTATCTACACTAATCTAGTTGAAAGTGTAATTTAATAATTGTTTTCATATTCACTATGCAAACTGTAATTTATAATGTTTTCCTTTAATTTTCATGACAAAACCCTGATTTATGTTGGCAAAAGCAATCGATAAACATGAGTTGGAAATTATTTTTAATTTTAACATTGAGAATTGTTGTTTTAGAACATAAATTATTTATACTTTTTACATTATGGAAGAGAGAAATTTTTAGAACAAATTAGTTTTCTCTTTAATTGTTTCTTTTATATAGGTAGGTGGCTATTGGATCTCAACATTAAAACCTAAAACCTAATACGTTTTCATTTTATATGGATCGATACAACTTCAAATTTAATATCATATTGTTGTACTAGTTTTTTTTGGATCGATACAACTTCAAATTTAATATCATATTGTTGTACTAGTTTTTTTAGATGAAAAATGTTCTCAAATAAGGCACTGTAACATTTTTGTATGAAGTAATAATGCCCCCATAAAATGTAAAATAAATTAATTTCAAGACTCACATAGTAGAATAGCTAATCGAATAAAAGAAAAACCCCAATATAATAACTAATCAAATAAAAGAAAAACCACACTTTCTGGGGATTCCAATGAAATGCTTTAAGGTGTTTGTATAATAGCTAATGGAATAAAAGAAAACCCCCATTAGACATGTAATAAAAAAAACCACTTCCAACAAAATGCTTTAACGTGTTGGTAGAATAGCTAATCAAATAAAAGAAAAACAACCCCCATTAGAATATGTAATCAAATAATAAAAACCACTTCCAACAAAATGCTTTAACGTGTTGGTAGAATAGCTAATCAAATAAAAGAAAAACAACAGTAGAATAGCTAATAAAATAAAATAAAAACCACACTCTGTTGGGATTCCAACAAAATGCTTTAAGATGTTTGTAGTCAATAATAATAATTCTAAGACTAAATGCTTGGGTTTAGGGTGTTGGTAGCCAATAATAATTCACAAGTCCAATAACTAATCGTAGGTGCATTTGAAAGGAGATGGCGTTCTCATTCATCATTATACGTGTTTGTTGTTAATATTAATTTAGGAGAAGAAAAAGTAAAAATTGATAGTTAATATTTCATGCAACCATGAGTGATGGCATGGGAACTTTTATATCAAATTAGTAATATTAATGTTTATATGGTTTTATTAATTTATAATAAATATTTTTATTTTGAAAATATATATTATTAATACTTATGGATTTATTAATTCATTAATTTATAATAATTATATTAATTATTAATGTATTAATTTATTAATTAGTAATATTTTTTTATAACTTAATGTATTAATCATGTTTAATAAATAACAAATTAATGTTTAATAATAATAATAATGTAGTACTACATATTAATAATGCATTATTACATTTATGTAATAATGTATTAATATTTTAATAATGTATTATTAGTTCGGAGTTTCAGTTATTAAGGTGTATTTATATCATAATGTTTTATTAATACTTTATTATTGTATTACTATTTTAATAATATATTATGAAATACATTATTTAAGTTCAATGTATTACTTGAATTTATTAATGTATTGATTTTTGATTAATGTATTAATGAATTACTTTATTAGTGTATTAATACTTTATTAACCTTTTAATGTATTAATACATTGGTAATGTATTTATTAATACATTTAATAAATACAAATTTTATGCAATAATACTTATTAATATTTCTCTTCTATATAGTATATCGCATTAGTTCAACATTTGTTTTTATCATTTTCACAAAGGAAACACTTAGTTAGATTAAAAAAAAAAAACTTCGCCAAAACTTCATTTTCTTAATGTGTTGAACACAAACCAACCTTGTCAAGCAACAAATATGCCCCACGTTGCAATCTGATGAACAAAAACAGACGTTGCAACGTGACGAATATAGTAATGTTGCAATGTCTTGAACATAGTAACATCACATAGTGACGAGCATAGTTTAATGTTGCAATCTAATGAACATAGTAACGTTGCAATCTATTGAACATAATAACATCACAATGTGATGATAATAGCCATGTTGTCACACTATGGATAGTAACGTTTCAATGCGTCGAACATAAACAGA
This sequence comes from Picea sitchensis, assembly GCA_010110895.2. Classification (NCBI taxonomy): domain Eukaryota; kingdom Viridiplantae; phylum Streptophyta; class Pinopsida; order Pinales; family Pinaceae; genus Picea; species Picea sitchensis. Next base: position 16,580 of record SNQJ01S0152316.1, on the reverse strand, counting down.
TGCCACAATGTGTCACTGATTTCCCTGTCGTTGCAATGTGAAAAACATTTCCTCATATTTCATGTGACATACATATCTCGACATATAAAAAACACTTCTATACATCGAAATGTGTTGAACATAGTAATGTTTCAATCTAATAAACATAGTAATGTCGAAATATAATGAACATAGCCTTATCGTCGTGATGTGACAAACATAAACAAATGTCGTAATGTCATGAGCATAGCCCTATCGTGGCAAACATAGTAATGTCATAATGGGTTGAACATATACATATATCCTAATGTGATGAACATAGCCTTGTCGTTGCAATATGATGAACAAAACTGGACATTAGAATGTGACCAACATACTAAAACAAAACTGGACATTAGGATGTGACCAAATAGTCTTGTAGAAAAACCGCAGTAGAATAACTAAACATACTTCAAAATGTGATGAACATAACACTATTGTCACAATGTGTCGAACATAGTCTTGTTGTCGCAAACATAGTAACGTCACAAACTGACAAACATATACAAATGTCACAATGTGATGAACATATCCCTGTCATTGCAATATGTCAAACTTAAATTGGCTTCACAATGTGATGAACATAGAATTTCCATTGCAAAGTGACTATCCTATAAAAACATCGCAATGTGATGAACATGGCCCTCTTGTCACAATGTGATGAACTTAAATTGACGTCACAATGTGACGAACATAGCCATGTTGCCACAAAGTGACAAACACATACAAACACCGCAATCTAATGAACATAGTCGTCTCATCGTAATATGACAAACTTAAATAGGTTTCGTAATGTGGAAAACATATTTCTCTCATTGCAATGTGACAATCATGTCCTCACGTAACAATGTTAAGCACATATCCTAACATTGCATTTGGAAAGAAATTTCCAAACGTTGTAATGGAATAAACATGATGTAGGAGCATCTCTCTGCATCAGCCAGCCAGCCCATGTGACCGCACACATTCAAGGAGGAGAGGCATAGTCCTCATTTCAAATTTTAAAATTTGAATGTAATTAATAAATGTTGTAACGTTGTTGAGCCATGAAGCCATGCATCAATGCATGCATTAGAGTAGATAGCCTTTAATGGTTTGTAAGGCTGAGATCTAAATCCGATTCTGGACTAGACAACCCATTCATTGTAATTGAATAGGGTAGGTGAGTTTGGAGGGAAGAGATCGAAGAGCCCCCTCATGTAAAAGATCTTTTGATCTCTTTTGAGTTAAGGGTGAGTAGGTAGCATGCACAAATAGGAGAGCATAGGGAGAAGGAGCATAGACTCTGTTATAGTCCGTGCTCATAACACCTTTGTAAAGAGACATTTGATTAAAACAAACATAAGCAGTTTTTCCTACATGTTACTCTGTATTGTGTGGATGTATATGTGTTGTAGATGTATGGCTAGGTATACATTTGCAGGATTTTTTTTATTTCAGGTTTGGGGGATCTTTGTGGTTTCATTCCAGGAGGGTGTGACATAGTACTGCAGCCTCTGAACACCAGTGCATAGAGTGCACTTCTGAATTCTACGGAATCAGGAAAAGACATGTCAAGAGGGCATACCATCTGAAGCCATTAACTCAGGAGAATATCTCAAGGTTTCTAAATACCTTGGAGGTAAGGCTGTGCTTAGGAGGACATAGTTGAAGATAAAATTTCTAAGGAGTTCTGCAGAGCTCTGTCAGGAGGGCATTGAGCAGGTGTAAAGAGTGAACAGAGGAACTCTGTTGAGATTAGTTGGAGACAAAATCTCTGAGGAGTTCTATAGCGCTCTGCCAAGAGGGAATTTAGCATATGCACAGGTTGTATTGAAGAGGAACTCTGTTGTGAGTTCATATAGAAGTCAGAACCACTGAGGATTCTAGACACTCTGCCAGGAGGGCATTGATTAAGTGTTAGAGTGCACAGGAAGAACTCTTTGAGTTCTAGAATTGGAGAAGAGTCGAAGGAGAAGGATCTTCACAGGGTTGTTGAACACCCTGCAGAATCAGCAATAGAGTTGCTTGAGAAAAGGAGTTCGAGGAGGGCATCATATTCTCCATCTGAAGAAGAAGGAAAAATAACTGAGTTCCTTAGAGGTTGAAGCTACAAGAAAGCTCAGGACGGATAACACCTTCATGTGCGTAGAAACTCTGCAGAGGTGCAGGAGTCAAAGAATCCTTTGAGGATTCGAAAGGACCAAGATCAGGAGGAATAACATCTTTGAATACACAGTCGAGATCAGAAAAGGTCGAGGCCTTTTGCACTTGGAGAAATCTTCCAAGTCTGGGAAGAAAGCGCATACTCAGAGAGAACAACTATCGTCGGATTAGACCAGGAAGAAGATATGGACCATAGAGGTTTCCACATCCAGGGAGTAGCAGGAGAGCACACAGAGCTAAAGAGATCGTGAGCCGTCAGATCTCACACAAATCGCCAATAGCCGTTGGATCAGCTAGAAGCTGCACGAGGTTTAAATCCTCACGCGTAGGGTAGAGAAGTCTGTAAAGTCCCGAAATAGTCAAGGTATCGAGATTTCAGAGTTCAGGATTTCAGATATCTCGATGATGAGAGGTCGAGACACTCCATGGTGAAAGTCCCAAAATAGATCTGAGTCGTCCATTTAGAGGAAGACATGTGTCATGAGATCACACATTTCGGGGATTCAGACACCGAGAGACACAGGGGAAGGAGTCTTTTGACTTCATCAGGGGTGAAGTCCCGAACCAATTTGGACCATCCAAGTAGGAGGAAACATGGTGGATATCGGGGAGTCCACTGGGTTTTCGGATACTGGGGATTCGAGAAGACAAAGGTTTAGTGCCACAGGGATTTCTAAGTCCCAAAATCCGAAGGAAGATCAGAGTTGTCCAAGGAGAGGACACGTGGAAACAGAAGGATACTTTGGTACTTCAGGCACCAGGAGTGTCAAAGGACAGTGGAGGCTTAGTGCCATAGGGTTCGCGAAAGTCTGAAACGTGAAACCCCAAAATCCTATCAAAGCAGAGGGGATACGTGGCAGCAGGTGGTTATTTCGATAATTCGGATACTGGGAGTACTAGAGGATAGTGAAAGTCTATTGTGTCGGGATTCTCAAATTTCTGAAACACGAAGTCTTGAAAGAATTCAGGAGAGAATTTTTGGGTCATGAGGGAAAAGGCCAAGATTTCGACATTCCGGATATCGGGATTTCAAAAATCCTGAGGATGAGAGATCCAGACTCTTACATAAGAAAACCCTGAAATGATCAGGGTCGTCGATTTGAGAGTGGATCGTGACCATTGATCTCGACCAGGAGTGAAAAGGGGTTGTATCGTCACTTCGACATTTTAGATAGTGGAAGTGCGAGAGAGTAGAGGTAAGGAAGGAAGCCTTGCATCGGGAGAACCCGAAACACGAAAGTTCAAAAGGATTTTCAGCAGGCGTCAAGTTGACATTTCGGAGTTTGGAACTTTGGGAGTTCTGAGGACAAGGTGTCTGTGCATTTCGACAATTGAAGTTCTGAAAGTGTGAAAGGAGAAGACCCAGGGAGGTAGCAATTTAGAATACTGGGTTTCAGTATTTTGGGGGTCTTATGTCACAGAGGACAGAGCATTTCGGGGATTGAAACTTCGAAATCGTGAAAGGTAAGGAACCAGGTGAAGTCATATTGGGATACCGGAAATCGACATTTCAGGGATCCTGTGGACAAGAGTTTAAATCACTTCAATGTTAGGAAACCCAAAATCCCAAAAGGTAGGAGAAAGCTGGGACATTTGTATTTTAGGCTATTCGAGAATCGGAAGTTCGGGAGTCCCGTTGACAAGAGGTCAGGCTCTCACATTGATAAGTCCCGAAGGAAATAGGACTGTGGTCGTATGAGAAATGGTCGTATGGACCAAGGGTATAGCCTAGGGGACTAATTTCTATTGAAGCCATTTTCATAAAATCGACATTTCGGAGGTCAGGAAATCAAGGGGACAAAGGCTCTCGACACTGGGATTCAAGAAGTCCCGAAACCCGAAATTCATGGTCGTGTACAGAGACCATGAGGAAACAGAAGGACCTGTGGATCGATTTAAATTGGGATTCTAGCAGGGAATCAAAAGAGATATTTCAGCTCGGGAAGTTGAATGAACGATCCTTAGATTAGGAGGTCGTGCAGAATCGGCCCAAGGGTAGAAGGGGTCTGTGTCTACACCAACTGTGGTATCAGAGCTTGATTCTTGTCTGTATATTTCAGGCAAGGGAAGCTGGAGGAGAAAGAACACTCTAATACAATGCATAACATGATATCAAAGCTTGATTCTTGTCTGTATATTTTAGGCAGAGAAGCAGAAGGAAAAAGAAGACAGAGCACTGGAAACTCCGTAAGGATTGTTTGCAGGTAGGCAATAGTCCATAGATAGTCAAAGGGACTATAGAAGAAGCTGGAAAACACTCAGGGTTACAAAGTGTAGCAGATTTTCCAGGTAGGCAGATAGACAACAAAGATGGCTACTAAAGGCTATACGAGTGCTAGAAGGAAGGACCCAGAGCTGATGAGTGAAGATGAATGGGATGAAGAACTTGCTGAGATGAGAGCAAGGATGGATGAGCTTGCATTGGAGATGCAGTAGAATACCAAGTCGAGATGGGTATATGAATGGTCCATGAGGACAAAAAAAAAATGGCCCGTCAAAGAGTTGATGGATAGAAGACAGTGAAGACTGTTGAGAAGGTGGCTAAGGCACGCTGAAAACCTCAATGGACCAGAGGATATGGTTCAGATATGTGAACCAGAGACTGTGTGAAATATCAACGACGATGAGGATGAAATGGGATCATCTGAGCATCTCATTGACTGTCATGAGGACAGCCAGGAAATTCCCAATTGCTCGGAGGGAAAAGAGTTGAGATCAGCTGAGGATCTCACAGACTGTCAGGAGGACAACCAGGGGATTTCACATTGCTAGGTAGGCAATGAGATGAGGTCGTTGTGGGATCTCATAAACTACCAGGAGGGCAGCAGAAAAGTTCCAATTTTCCAGGTGGGCATGGGCGCAGAAGCGAGGCTATCTGAAAGTCTCATGAACTCAGAGGTGAGTTCATATCAACAAGGGATGTTGATAGGTGAATATTCATATGGTTTTGCCACCGATGTGAATGAATATGATGACAAGTTAAAAACTTGCACCATCCGAGAGGAGGATCAGAGGAGCCTTCTAATGATTGGGGCAATTGAGATATTCCTACCACTTAGCCCAGAGGAGGCCAAAGTTTGTGTTTTCGATGAAGCATCAATATATGGAGAAGGATAGCCAGCTGAGACTATCAAGGAAGGATTGGAGCAGGAGTTAGAAGCTACCCAAGCTGAGGAACAAGATGAGCATTTTGAGGAGTGGCTCAATACTTTCAGCCAGGAAGCTGAAAAGACTGAAAGATTGGAGCTTGCAGAAGCATAAGAGGAAGAGGCAGATAGCATGAGATTTTTTGATCTATGTGAACAGATTGAATCCCTAGAGATAAGGGTGATAGTGCATGGCATGCACATCCAACAAGTGAGGTTGGAAATAGATGAAGAGGATGGCATGAGAGATCATTGTGATCTAACAAATTACAGAAAAAAATTTCAATCGAGGAGACTACAAGAATAGAGCCAACCACTGAAGTAGATGGATGAGGTGCTTGAGGAGATTCGAGAGATGATGACCGGATCACAAGAGACTTCCATCAAGGAGAAGCTGGGCAGAAAAACAGTAGAAGAGCAGAAGCAGCAGCAATGACAAAGAGGTGGGGCAATGAGACAGCTCCATAAAGTTGTTTGGGATCCAAGAGGATTTCAACAGCCAGGGTGGAAGCTCATGAGCAGGAGCTCATGAATTTTGTATCTGAGGAGTATGATGCACGAGCATCTCTCTACGTCAGCTAGCCAGCCCATGTCAACGCATGCATTCAAGGAGGAGAGGCGTAGTCCTCATTTCAAATTTTAAAATTTGAATGTAATTAAATGTTGTAAGGTCATTGAGCCATGAAGCCATGCATAAGCGCAAAAATTAGAGTAGACAGCCTTTAATGGTTTGTAAGGATGAGATCTAGATCCGATTCTGGACTAGACAACCCATTCATTGTAATTGAATAGGGTAGGTGATTTTGGAGGGAAGAGCTCAAAGAGCCCCCTCATGTAAAATATTTTTTGATCTCTTTTGAGTTAAGGGTGAGTAGGTAGTATGCACGGATAGGATAGCATAGGGAGAAGGAGCCAAGATTCTATTACATTCCATGCTCAGAACACCTTTGTAAAGAGGCATTTGATTAATACAAAAAGAAGAAGTTTTTCCTACATGTTACTCTGTATTGTGTGGATGTCTATGTCTATTCATTTTATGTTGTATATGTATGGCTAGGTATACATTTGCAGGAGTTGTTTGATTTCAGGTTTGGGGGGTCTTTGTGGTTTCATTCTAGGAGGGCATGATAGAGTAATGCGGTCTCTGAACACCAGTGCATAGAGTGCACTTCTGAATTTTGTGGATTTAGGCAAAGACATGCTAGGAGGGCATACCATATAAATTCATTAACTCAGGAGAAGATCTCAAGGTTGTGGAATACCTTGGAGGTAAGGTTTTGATTAGGAGGACACAGTTGAAGAAAAAATCTCTGAGGATTTCTACAGAGCTCTGCCAGGAGGGAATTGAGTAGGTGCAAAGAGTGCATAGAGGAACTTTGTTGAGTTCAGTTGGAGACAGAATATCTAAGGAGTTCTGTAGAGCTCTGCCAAGAGGGAATTGAGCATATGCACAGATTGTATTGAAGAGGAAATCTGTTGTGAGTTCAGATAGAAGTCAGAACCACTAAGGATTCTAGACACTCTACCAGGGGGGCATTGAGTAAGTGCTAGAGTGCACAGGAAGAACTCTTTGAGTTCTGGAATTGGAGAAGAGTCCAAGGAGAAGGATCTTCACAGGATTGTCGAACACCCTGCAGAATCAACAATAGAGTTTCTTGAGAAAAGGAGTTCCAGGAGGGAATCACATTCTCCATCTGAAGGAGAAGGAAAAATAACTAAGTTTCTTAGAGTTCAAAGCTATAGGAAAGATCAGGACGGATAGCACCTTCGTGTGCGTGGAAACTATGCAGAGGTGCAGGAGTCAAAGAATCCTTTGAGGATTCGAAAGGACCAAGCTTAGGAGGAATAGAATCTTCGAATACACAGTTGAGATCAGCAAATTTCGAGGCCTTTTGCACTTGGAGAAATCTTCCAAGTCTGGGAAGAAAGTGCACGCTCAGAGAGCACAACTGCCATTGGATTAGACCGGGAAGAAGATCTGGACCATAGAGGTTTCCATGTCCAGGGAGCAGCAGGAGAGTGCACAGAGCTGAAGAGATCGTGAGCCATCACATCTCACACAAATCGCTGACAGTTGTTCGATCAGCTAGAGGTTGCACGAGGTTTAAATCCTCACATGTAGGGTAGAGAAGTCTGTAAAGTCCTGAAATAGTCAAGGTATCGAGATTTCGGAGTTTAGGATTTCGTAGATCTCGATGATGAGAGGTTGGGACACTCCATGGTGAAATTCCTGAACCAGATTTGAGTCATCCATTTAGAGGAGGACACGTGTCACAATATCACCCATTTCGGGGATTCGGACACCAGGCGACATAGGGGAAGGAGTCTTTCAACTTCGTCAAGGGAGAAGTCTCGAACCGATCTGAACTGTCCAAGTGGGAGGACACATGGCAGAGATCGGGGAGTCCACCAAGTTTTTAGATACTGGGGATTTGAGAAGACAGAGGTTTAGTGCCACAGGGATTTTTGAGTCCCAAAATCTGAAGGAAGATCGAAGCCGTCCAAGGAGAGGACACGTGGTAACAGAATGATACTTTGGTACTTCGGGTACCGGGAGTGTCAAAGGAAAGTGGAGGCTTAGTGCCACAGGGTTCGCGAAAGTTCAAAACGCGAAACCTTGAAATCCTATCAAAGCAGAGGGGATACATGGAAACAAGTGGTTATTTCGGTACTTCGGATATCGGGAGTACCAGAGGAAAGTGAAAGTCTATTGTGTCAGGATTCTCAAATTTCTGAAACGTGAAGTCCCAAAAGCATTCAGGGGAGCATTACTAGGTCATGAGAGCAAAAGCCAAGATTTTGGCATTCTGAATATCAGGATTTCGTAAATCCTGAGGAGGAGAGATCCGGGCTCTTACAGAAGAAAACCCCGAAATGATCAGGGCCATCGATTTGAGAGTGGATCATGACCGTTGATCTCAGCCATGAGTGAAAAGGGGTTGTATCGTCACTTTGACATTTTGGATACTGGAAGTGCGAGAGAGCAGAGGTAAGGAAGGAAGCCTTGCATCGGGAGAACCCAAAACACAAAAGTCTGAAAAGATTTTCAGCAGGCGTCAAGTTGACATTTTGGAGTTCAGAACTTCAGGAGTTCCGAGGACAAGGTGTCTATGAATTTCGACACTTGAAGTTTCGAAAGTGAGAAAGGAGAAGACCCAGGGAGGTAGCAATTTGGAAGATCGAGTTTCGGTATTTCGGGGGTCTTGTGTCATAGAGGATAGAGCGTTTTGGGGATTGAAACTCCGAAATTGTGAAAGGTAAGGAACTAGGTGAAGTCATATCGGGATATCGAAAATTGACATTTCGGGGATCCTGCGAACAATAGTTTAAAGCACTTCGGTGTTAGGAAACCCGAAATCCCGAAAGGAAGGAGAAAGACGGGACATTTGTATTTTTGGCTATTTGGGAATCGGAAGTTTGGGAGTCCCGTTGACAAGAGGTCGGGCTCTCGCATTGATAAGTCCCGAAGGAAATAGGACTATGGTCATATGAGAAGTGGTCATATGGACCAAGGCTATAGCCCAAGGGACTAATTGCTATTGAAGCCATTTTCAACAATCGACATTTCAGAGGTCAGGAGATCAAGGGGACAGAGGCTCTCGACACTGGGATTCAATAAGTTCTGAAACCCAAAATTCATGGTCATGTACAAATACCGTGAGGAAACAGAAGGACCTGTGGATCAATTTAAATTGGGATTCTAGTAGGGAATCAAAAGAGCTATTTCAGCTCGGGAAGTTGAATGAATGATCCTTAGATCGGGAGGTCATGTAGAATCGGCCCAAGGGTAGAAGGGGTCTGCGTCTACACCAAAACACAACCCATTATTGTAATGTGTTGTACAGAACCCAATGTGGCAATGTGAGAAACATAGACCAACATTACGATGAGACGAACATTTCTCGACGTCACAATGTGACTACATAACCCATTTCCATACTATGAGAAACCTTTTCCAACGCCATAATGTGACAAATAAATACTCGTCATCATAATTTGATGACCAAAACCTTACGATCTCATGTGATGAACAAAATCTTATGTCACAATGTGACAAACAAAACTTGATGTCGCAATGTGAGGAACAAACCATGATCAACATTTCAATGTAGTAGTGCCATAGTAAAATATAGTTAAACATAATCAACTTGACCCAACATAATGATATCAACATGGTCAAGGAAGGTCATCCATGGGCATGGTCAACCATAATAAACCCCAATCAACCATATT
>SNQJ01S0152314.1:0-23101 GCA_010110895.2 Picea sitchensis | reverse complement strand
GCTTGTTTCCTTCAATATTGTGTATATCTACATGAACTTATCTTTACTAGATAGATCTAGTTTCAAACTAATCTTGGTTGAATAGGAAGTATGTTTTGTCTTTGATTGGATTGTAGGACTTGTTGAAGAGCTTGAAGATCAAAGCTGAACTTGGACTGGGCGAGGACAAAAATCGTAAAAAGGTTCATATCTTCTTCCTTTTCTCTATAGATTAACTTAACTAGGTTTAAAGGGATGTCAGTGATCAAAGTTATCACCTTTCTATATTGGTATTAGAGGTCTAGGATATAAGAGGCAATTCACCTGTCCGTAGGGGGATTTTACTGTAACAAGCATATATCTTCTCAGGATGTTTTTTGTGCCCATTTTGTATAAGTGTCCTATAATCAATTGACAGTCTGCAGCCTGACCTACCAGGTTCTTCTTCGACAAGATGTTATATTCCTATGGTGCAGTCCCTGTACTCAAGGACTGGATGATGTCTGCAACATAGTCATCGACGATCTGAACTAAAAATAATTGTGCGTCCGGAAATTTTTCCTCTAAACTTGTAGGTCCCTCCCTCTTTGTGACCCTTGATAAATGGTCAGGTCCTGCGTTCAGCTTCCCTAGCTTGACTATTACTTCAAAATCAAATTCTTGAAGTAGGAGTAACCATCGGTAGATTCTCCCTCCCAACACTGGCTTGTTGAATAGGTATTTAAGGGTTGAATGATCTGTGAACATCTTAAAATGTTTTCTCGGTAAGTAATGTCAGAACTTTTGCAACGCGTAGACCATAGTTAGGCCTTCCCTCTCTGTAGTGTTATAGTTTTGTTCTGATTCTGACAGTTTCCTGCTATCAAATGTTATCGGATGATCCAATTCTCCTGCTCATGGCTGCGCCAGAATAGCTCCAAGTGCTATGGTTGATGCATCTACATGTACGTGGAATGTCTTCTCCCAGTATGTAAATACTAGTATTGTGGTTGTTACCATCTTTTCCTTCAACGTATTGAAACTATGTTGACAATCCTCATTCCACTGGAAATTTGTGTCTTTCCTTAACAATTTCTTCATTGGCGCAGTGATCTACGTGTACCCTTTTATAAATTTTCTGCAGTATCTTGCGTGTCCCAATGTCACTCTTAGTTGACAACCTAGTTTTGGTGGTGGCAGGTTATCGATTACTGCAATCTTTGGAGGATATACTAGTAACCCTTGATTGCATACTATATGTCCCAGTAGTATCCAAAACGATGTTCCAAAAATGCACTTCTTGATTTTTAATGATATATGGAACTACCTGCATCTTTCTAACATTACCTGCAAGACCTCTAAATGGTATTTCAATAGAATATAGACTATCCAATATTCCAAGTATACCTCTAGAAACTGGTGGATGAATTCCTTAAATGCAACTATGACTACTCTAGAAAATATTGTTGGTGCATTCTTTAATCCAAACGACATGACCATGTACTGGTAGGATCCCCATTTCGTAGAAAAAGTGGTCATGTATCTATCTTCTAGTGCTATCTTGATCTAATGGTATCTAGAAAATCCATTGGTAAATGAATAAACTTCATGTCCTCCTACGTTCTCCAACATTTCATCTGTGAAGGGTGTGGGGAACGAGTCATGTAGGAATGCATCATTCAACTTCCTCAAGTTGACGCATATTCTTATCCTGCCTTGTTTTTTCTCCTGAACTACCATCGGGATTATCCATTCTAATTCTTTCATAGGTTCGATGATTCCAGCTTCGAGCATCCTATCGATCTCAACTTTGAATTTTTTCTTATATATCAGATTCAGTTTGTATGGTAATTTTTTGATCGATCTTGCCTCAGCTCTGAGTGGTATCTTCATTTCACCTAGCTCTCCTCCTATGCCATTAATTTTTGTAAATGTTCTGGGGAATATGTCCTTGTACTTGCGCAATAACTCTATTATACTTTCCACTTTCTTCTCATCCCAGTAGTCTCCAATGTTAGCCATTTTTGGATTCTCAATTTTCCCAATGTTTACTTTCTTCACCCTGATCGACGCAGTAATCACTTATGATTCTAGAGGTGGACCTTCCACTTCTCTTTTTCCTTTAGCCTCCTCAATATGAATATCACATGGATCGTCATCATCTGGTATTTCTTCTTGCACATGGTAGAATCACAACAGTTCTTTCACTGCCTGTATGTTCCATTGTTGTTCCTCTGTTATGAGTTCAACTTCTGGTTCCTTAATGAATATCACTCCTCTTATTTGTTTAAGTGCCGCATCTATGTTGGGATTCTCATGCTCGAATGAGAAAGTGAATGTAAAGTTATGTTTTAGTATTGTCCAGCTCGTAGTTCCTCTACGTAGTTCCTGGTCTGTATACCAATTTTCTGGTATGCCCTATAATGTGTGTATGAAATGATGAGATCATTCCTTTGGAGGTGTCATTTTCCACAATGATTTGAACTTCTCCAAGTGTTTCGTTGATGCCCCCTATCCATTGTACTTATGTTTTTGGTTTCTTCTCTGTTCTGTGCCAAACCTTATGCACATTAACTGCTTGTATTGGTACCAATCCTTGATTGTTTCCTTATGTGTGCCCCACCATCTTGCAGGTGTGGCCTTGAGTGCTATATCAAGTGCTAAGAGTCTCTAATTTTCTAATAATTCATCTTTATATTGTGTCAAGAAGGCTTCTATATCATTTACCACATGAAAAGTGGATGGTTCCCTTATCTCTGTACCTACCCATCTTACTGTGCAGTCTATTCTTGTGCATCTTCTTGTGGACACTTTGTGTAGCCTTTGTTGTCAGTTATCTAAGCCTGTATCTGAGTCTATCGCACATGAAGTAATGATCCGCCAACTGAGTATCCCATCTACAGTTGGGTTTACATAATCCTCATCGTGTGCAGTTGTTCTGTACAACTGGATGATTTCTTCGAAGTCCAAGCAAGTAGGTTCTACAAACCTCTCCCCTTCTGATGGGTCTAATGGCGCAGTGAACTTGTATTCTCCTTACTCAAATGTCATTTTCCCTATCTTTAAGTTGATTATGGTCTGGTTATAAAATTCCCAGTCCAAGATGAGTAATGTTGGATATGGTGTTGTGCCATCTACTATCTCAATTACTTCAAAGTTTTCTTTAGTGCACACTCCATCCAGGTCTACTATCACCCCTTTCAGTCTGCCAATTGGGATAACTCTATGTTGGTTTGTTAGTTTCAACTGAACTGGTGAATATCCTAATGTGGGCTCTCGCATACATTGCCATGTCTTCTTGGGTAATACATTGAATTCAGATCCTAGATCCGGTATGATATATCCCATGTTAAAATATTTGATGTTGGCACTCAACTTGAACTCCCTACTTGTTCTTCGCCTTGTATGTAGGTGATTGACTATTTTTTGTTTCAATTTTCCTTATGTCTCTACACTACATATTTCTAATATACTTTGCAATATTTCGATAGAGGATGGATCATTTAATATTTTTACGCATGATTGAAAAAAGCCTTTGATTGTACTTACTTGTCCCAGGGGTTGCATTTCTTTGGTATGATCCAACGATGGAGACATATCGTACTCTGGTACTTCCTTGCTCTGCTACGTAGTTGAAGTTGATGCAGTGTCTTGCTTTAGAAATTCTTGTCTGGATTGCTTAAATGTTTCCTTCTTGTTCTGCACGTTGAACAGTTTCCTTGGTTTGGCATTATTCTTCACCCACAGATGTTGTATCGACTCTTGTCGGATTGTGATTGTCTGTTTTAGCTCCTCTGCGCATAACTATGTTGATGTTTCTCCCGTCTTCCCTTGCTTTCGCTAAAATCCATTGAACATTTTGATTGTTCTTATTCCTCTTTTCCTGGATCTTCCCTAGTGGTGTGGGGCATTCTTCTGTGTCATGATATGATGCGCGACAATACATACAAGTCATCGTTGGAAGTGGACATTCTCTTTCATAGTGTCCTGGTTGTTGACAGTTGTGACATACCATTGGTCCTCTACCTCTTGCAAAGCCTCCTCTTGCTCGTCCTCCACCTCTGTAGCTAGTTCAATCTCCTCTCGACGCGTTATACTAAGGTGCCTAATTGCACTATGCGGTATTGTACTGATGTTGCGGTGTGTTGTACTATGGCTGTGGGATATTATATGGATGTTGCGCAGTATTATACTATGGTTTCCCAGTATTATACTACAGTTGAAAAATGTTGTATGGGGATGGTACTTGGTTAAAATGAGGTGCGTCTTTCCCGGTCATCATTTCTTCCTGCACCCTATATGCATCTGATGTCCTTTCTCTCATCAAGTCCATGGTTCTACAGTCATTGCCATTGTGGCCCAGCGACTTGCAAAAGTTGCAATATGAACTCTTTGGGACTGTCTAGTATTTTTGCATCGTTGGGAAGTGATATGGATCGTGGCCCAGTTTCTTACAGATTTTGCACCATAGTCCTCTTGTTGGTAATGGATTTGGCATCCCTACTGCCATATACTGTGCGAATGTTTGGCATTTGTTCTTATGGTGTCCTTCCATCCTGCATGTGGTACACCAAATGACTTCTCGTTTATCCTTACTTTTGTTTTGGTTTAGCTGGAATGTTAATTTATTCAAATCCTCCTTCAACTCTTTGATGACTAGATCCATATTCTGATATTGGTTTTCTTCCGGTTGCAGAGATGCCTATAGAGCCTCTACCTATGTCTCAAACTTCTATTGTCACAGTGGATATTTCAAGTGTGGTAGTAGAGAATTGACGAACAGGTGCCTGTGATGCATATTTGTCATGAGATATTTCAACTTTCCTTTCAGTCTCTTGAATCTCTAGTCAATATCCCATACTAATTATCATGGTTTCTGTCTAATTTCTATCATCTCATTCATGTACTGATCCTCTGAACTTGGCTTCTGAAACTCATTTATCAACAATTTCTTGACATCCGCAATTGTTTTGGTTGTCCCTGGTGGATTGTATGTCGCTAAACTCATATACAAATCCAGTCTGTGATCCCTTAGTGTAATCACTAGTTGTTCAAGTTTAGTGTCCTCATCTATGATCTGTTTTCCTTCCCAGATCTTCTCACAAATAAACATGTGTTTTTCCAAGTCCTCTGATGCTTCTCCTTTGAATTATGGTAACTTGATGGTGGGATCGTGTCCTGCCATCCTGAATGTTGAACTACTACCTCCACATGGTTTAGATACTTGACTAGTGCTTCCTAAACTGGATCCTCCAGTTGTTCTTCCTTGTGTATATGTACTTCATGTTGTTTTTCTTCTCCCGAAATTCAATTTTCTAAACAGTGGTGTGCTTTTTGGTGTGTTAGTCGCACATGGGTTTATGGGTTCCACACTAACATTAATATGGATAGGATTGCTACCTTTGTTTCCCGCTCCTAGACCTCTCATCTTCCTCTCATATGTTGCGTGCAGTATTTCCTCAATATGATCCACAACCTGAAGATCCTCTACCTCCTCCTCGTCACTTGCGAATCCTTCCCTCGCGGCTATGGCTCTCTTCTTGGTGTTCACCTTATATTGGTAGGGTACTCCACTGCGCGTCTTTCCAGTTGTCATCATGATCCGCTTGATCTAGTCATCATCCATCAATATTGGGTCCAAGGCTTTCTCCTTCTTGCCTTTATCCATTTCTCCTTCCATTTCTCCTTTTTCGGTCAGTGCTTCCCCCCTTCCCCCATGCACACAGGGAAGTTTAATTGTCTGACTCCATTATCATTACACCTTTATTATATAGAAGTATATTAATAGAAGTATACAACTATCGAATATACCTTCCTCTAGGTCCTCATAGAAACCCTTGTTCCGCTGTGTTGTGCGACTTCATTGTATCTACTGCAAATTCTGTTATAAATCCTGCTACAATATTGTCAAGCCAAAAATCTACTGCGCGGGTGAATTTGTTATTCACCTACTGTAACTACTCAATATGAATTGGGGTCCACTCTAACTATCGGATCTTCGTTTTTTGCGTGGTTATCCTTCAACCTCAATATCCACTATTGCAATAAGTGTGGAAAATCACAGAAAAATACTTCATGCAAATCAATAAACACGTACTTATCAAGGTATTTGTGTGGTATTATTCTAGGGTTTATGTTATCTTTCTACGCAAAATCCAACTCCTTTGTCTTCATCCATATCTCGATCTCCACTTATGTAGGATTCCACGGTCTCAACATCCCCTTCTAGCGGTGCATTCTCACCTTCTTGTTGTTTGATTTGGTATTATTTTGACCTGCCTTCCGCAGATCTTACCCTCTTTTAACAGAGCCAATATACTCAATCCTATATTGTTCCAACTGGAAACAAAACCATTTGTTTTTTTTATCTATGAGTTTATACCTTTAACATTATTGACTTAGGGTTCAAGTCTACTGGGGTTCCAACAAAGCCTCTAAAACTATTGGCCCTCCTGGTAAACCAGAAGGCAACACAGTACACAGGGTGCACTGCACAGTCTCACCTGAGATAGTCTTAATGGGTGACTGCAATACTCATGTGTTTGTAGTCCAATATTGAGTGGATATATGTGACGTATGCGCTGAGAATTATATTTAATTTATTAAATAAATATATTGTCATTACCGACTATGCATATAATATAATCAACTTGCTCATTCATCATGCTAATATCTACTCATAAACAATAAAAGAAACACAAGAATTCAATCACTTAACATAGGTTTTACCATGGTTCACCTCCCCCTGGGCTACGTCCACAAAGATATGGATCTCAATCTCTTTTATTATGGAAGTTCCAAAAATATAGCGTCACGTGCTTTACAACTCATCCTCAGTCGGGTCGAAATATATGATGAGGTAGACTAGATCAACCAGGCTCCTCAGTCTGTGATCTAACCCTCGATATCTACCCTTATGGATTCCCATAGCTCAACAACTTACAAAATTAGGTCGTATCACAGAGTATTACAACTAATTATCAAAATATGACTCCATCTTCCATGGTCTCTTTTGACTCTGCCACTACTACCCAAAAATCAACCTAGATCCCGCTCTGAGACCTACGTCTCTATATTTATACATTTATGTCTCATCGACCATTACAATGTATTACAAAAACCCTAACCCTAGTGTCATTAGGTCTTCCATGCATGCGTGTGTGCTTCTCTTCCTTCATGTTGTCGCTTTCCTCCTACATGCCTTTATTCCCAAAATAGCATTTCCTTCTGCTTTGGCCCACTTCCAACACTTCCTAAGGGGGTATGATTGATCCAGACTAAAATCAATGACCACCCACCTATTTGATGCAGGAGAATCTCTCCACCTCATCAACGTGCCAACATTCCAGCACATCAACGTGCATTTCAAAGAAGGAGAGGCATTGAACCTCCCATTTTTAAACTCAAAATCTGATCCTGTAGGGATTTGCGTCGTAAGGCTGTAAGAACCGAGCCATGCCTTTGTACAGGTAGTGGACAAAGTTGCCTTAAATGGTTGAGTGTAAGCAGGTCCAGATCGTAGTCAGGTCTGGATCAACATTTATGTAATGAATCCATAGGAAGTATGGTGTCGTAACTGAGATAGTGATAACACTAAGGCGGTGGAGAGGATAAGCTCGTAGAGCCCTCGTTTGGTAAAGAGAAAGAGAGAATAAGAACTCAAGAGAAGTTTGATAGTAGCAGACTAAATCGAGAGAGTGTTAGGTTAGGAGAACTTGAGAGAACTCGGACTTTGTTGCAGTTTAGTTTTTGTAAACATCTGTATAGACACAAGATAATAGAAAAGCAATTTTCCCTGCACATGGTGTCTTTGTATGTTTGTGTTTATTGTTAATATTTTATATGTAATTCATGCTTTGAACATATGAACTGGTGAAGTATTGTACAAGTTTCAATTGTTTCTCATCTTTGAGTTTCGAGTGCAAGGAGTGCACATAGTCCGCAAGGAGAGTGTTGACAAAGGTGAGTAAACCTTAGAAAAGATCAAGAGAGATAGTGTTGAACCTTCATCAGAAGAAATGAAAGGAGTGCACAGAAAGAACTCTGTGTTGAGTTTGTAAAGAGACATAGTTACTGAACACTCTGTAAGGAGGATCTATGCAAGGTGTGCATTGATCAAGGAGAATGCCAGGAGGGCGAGAAGAATTTATTTTCAAGAAATCCTTCGGATCTGAGTTTGACGAAATCCCCAAAATGCAAGGAGTGTGTGGGAGATCGAAATATTTGAGGAGAAAAGGCTCATAAGGGATAACACAAGGAGTGTGTGAATGAAGAACTTATTCTAAGTCCTAAATCTCATAAGAGATAATGCTTTCAGAAGTGAAAGCAAGATCCAGATAGTCGACTTCGCAGCAGAAAGTTCAAAGGTCAAAGCCTTTGAACACTGACAAAATCTTCCAAGGTGAAAGATATCAAAATATTAGGAGGAGGAGCGGTAACAGTCGTCAGATCAGTTGTGGGGAGAAGTAAAGACCGCTAGTTCCACGTCCAACAAACAAAGGAAGTGCAAAGGAGAGGAATAGATCCCATCCGTTGGATCTTAGCATGAAGGACCAACAATTGTTGAATCAGAAGGTAAGTGCACAAGCTTCAACCCTTGTGTGAATAGGAGGATTGACTTGTCAAAGTCCCAAAGTGAGCGGGGATTGTCCATCGTCGAGGATGACAGGTGGCGCAAGATCCACAACTCCAAAAGTTTGTGGACGAGGAGGAGGTGAAACACCCAAAGTAGAATCCTAACTGTTGATCACCAGAAGGATATGTGTTGGCGAGTCGTGACATCCAGAGGGAGGAAAATATAAGATGTTGAAACACACGAAGCCCAAATAGCTAAAGAGTTGAGATCCGTCGATCTACAAGAGGACACTTGTCAACAGATCACGAGCTCCAGGTAAATTGTAGAGGGGTTTTGATTGAGAACTGAGGCTGTAGAAGCTCGAAGAGCCAAAGAGTTCTAGATCGTTAGATCCAGAGGGAGACGTGGTGAAAGATCACAAGATTCGGGTAAGTTGCATTTGAGTTTTGTTTGAAAGTTGAAATTTCCAAAATCTGAAGACCCGAAGTGAATCTGGGTCATCCTATCTAGACGAGATGTGGTGTAAATCCGAGAACTCTGGGTAAAGTCCTGAAGTAACCTTCAGTCATCCGATCTCAGAGGACATGTGGCAGGAATCTGCATACTTTGAGGGGAAGAGAAGTTTGATATTTGAGATCTCAGAAGTCTGAAGACCTGAAGGAGATCTTGGTCGTTGATCAAGCAGAGGGCCACAGGACCGTTGATCTAATTGAAAGATCAAACACCCAAAGTATAACCAGGGTCGTTGATTCAAGAGGACAGGTGTCAGCAGATCGTCAAATTTAGAATATTGACATACGAAGGAAGGAGAGGTTTTTATATTTGATATTTATGAAGCCTAAAAGTCTGAATTGATGAGAGTCGTTGATGTGAAGGTGGACACGTGACGCCAGATCTAGATGTCCAGAGGAAAGGTCTGAAGATCCGGAGAAGAGATCTTGATCGTCAATCGATAAGGGAGTCATAGGGTCGTTGATCTAGTTGAGGAGGCCAAAGTCCTTAAGTGGGAACACAATCATTGATTGGGTAGGATACGTATCAACAGATCTTCCACTCTGGAAGATAACCAGTCAGCAGTGGCGAGGGTTTGAGAATTGAGATTCACGAAGGCCGGATTCATGGAGGAAATCATAGCCATAGATTAGGGTGGACAAGTGTCAATAGATATTCTACTCCAGAAGATTATCACACAGGGAAAAGCAGTAATTTGAGAATTGAGATTCTCGAAGGCCCGATCCGCGGAGGAGATCCTGGCCGTATTTTCAGGGAGATAGGTGGCAACAGATCGTTAACTCAGGAATATTGGAGTACAGAGGTAAGCGAGGTTTGAGATTTCAAAACCCCTAAGTCTAGAATCACGAATAGATCGTATCCGTTGATTCAGGAGGGGAAAATTTGGTCCGTGGATTTGGAAGGGGCAGATCTGAAGCGTCATCTCAGAAATACTGTCAAGATCAGGAGATCGATGGTTCCATACCATTTCATGGATTAAAGGTGTGTGGAATTTAACAGGTAATCGCGCGGTCATGTGAGGTCGTCACCCAAGGTCACATGCAAGGAAGGGGCTAGTGAAAAGGAGCTAGTGCCCGCAAAATGAAGAGCAACTAGAGTGCGCAGACAGAGGGTGATCATATCACAGGACCTGCGCCTAGAGGAAAAAAATGTGTCTATGTATAATTGTTTTGGGTTCAATCAGGATCCCAAAGACTCAATCCGACTCAGAATTAAGAATGATCCTAGATTGGGAGGTAGAATAACCCCAAGAGGGGAGGGGGGCTACATCAGGTGGTATCAGAGCACAGATGTTTTTTTATTTCTATAGCAGAGAGCAGATAAAGGACATACTCTAATACCAGGTGGTATCGGAGCCATAATTTTTCTTGCAGACAACAGGCAAAGGGAGAGACGGTGACAGGAGATACTTTGATACCAGGTGGTATCAGAGATGATTTTCTTCTGTAGATTTCAGGCGAAAGAGAAAGAGGAGAAGGTTGAAATTTGTTTGCAAATAGAAGACAAGAGGGAGACAGTAAAAGGAGATAATATGATAACATCAAGTGGTATTAGAATTTAAATTTTTTTTGTAGACAACAGGTGAAAGAAGTAGAGTACTGATGCTCTATGAGGAGGTTGTTGCACGTGCACAACAACAAAAATTTAAACATCAAGGTGAGTTGTAAGAGAAGATGGAGATACTCTCGGATGTAGAGTGATCCATAGACTAGCCAAGAGGGTGAGTAGAAGGTGGAAATGGCTACTGAAGGCCATTAGTGTGGTTGAAGGGAAGGTCGCAAGAAGAAATGCAATTCAGAGATGGATCTGGAGCTCAACCAGATAAGAGCAAGGATGGAACAACTAGCATTGTGGATGCAGCAAGAGGAAACGGTACACTGGAGGTAGGAATGTCCTTTGAACTGGAAGGTAAAATGACATGTTCAAATTTTTTTGTCTAGAAAGAAGTAACAAGATTTGAGAAGGTGGTTGAGGGAATTAGAAAACCTCAGTGACACAGAGGAGGAACGGATTCACATCTGTGAACCAGAAATTGGGAGACACCTTAGTGATGAGGAGAAGGTGAGATCAAATGAAGATATCATAAACTGCCAGGTGGGCAGAATTGGACTTTCAAGTTTCCAGGTGGGAAATGGAAAGAGATCAGCTTAAGGTCTCATATACTGCCAGGGGAGCAGTGCTGAAAGTTTAGGTTTCCAGGTGGGAAATGATATGGGATCGGTTGATCTCATAGACTGCCAGATGGGCAGAAGAGAAGTCCCAAATTTCCAGGTGGGTAGGGGGGAAGAAATGAGACTGTCAGAAAGTCTCAAGACCTCATAAGTGAGTTCATGTAAGCAAGGAGTGTTGATAGGTGAAGATTCATGTGGATTTGCAGACCATGTGAATGGAGATGATGAGAAGTTAAATACTTCCACCATCAAAGAGGAAGATCATAGGAACATTATGATTATTGGAGGGATCAAGACATTCCTACCAAGAAACTAAGTAGAGGCCAATGCACATGATGAGAGTGAAACAGAAGAAGAAAGACAACCAGCAGAAATTGTCTAAAGGGAAGAAATGGAGAAGACATTGATGTCTACCCCAGCAAAAGGAGCTGAGCATTCGAGAGAATGTCTCAAAATTTTCATCTAGGAAGTTGAACAGGAGATGATTGTAGCACTGGAGTCTGCAACAGAGGAGGAAACTGACAACATGGATTTTGTTGATCTGTATGAGGAATTGGAAGCCCTAGAGAGAAGTGTAATGGTGCAAAATTTGCACATCCAACAGGTCAAGTTGGAAGAAGATGGAGGAGCATACTAGCTAGAGAAACGGTTGGAGAGAGTAAGAGATATGCCAGCATAAGAGGAGCTAACAGAAGCTAAAATATCAGAGGAGGAAGCTGAGAAGAAGCTCAGTGATGAGATTGTAGAATTGGAGCCTGTAGTAGGGTGGCAATATAATGCCACAAAAGAAGAAGAAAATGGTATGGGGGGTCAAGATGATCTACCCACCGATAAGGAAGAAGTGCAGCAGAGAAGACTACATAAGAAGAGCCAGCCACTGGAGCAGCTCAACAGGGTGATAGAGAAGATCAAGAAGTTGATGTTGAGGTCAGAAAAAGAAGTCAGCAAAGGGGAGCTGGATAGAAGAGAACCTACCATAGCAGCAAGGAAGAAACAAAAGAAGAAGCAACAACAACAACAACAACATAGCTGGAGAACAAAAAGAGGACAGCTCCAAGGGAAAGTTTGGGATCCAGGAGGATTTCAACACTGGAGAAGGGGAGCTTATGATTTTCTCATTCATGGAGTATGATGTAGGAGCATCGCTCCACCTCAGCAACACGCCAACATTTCAGCACATCAGCATGTATTTTAGAGAAGGGGAGGCATTGACCCTCCCATTTTTAAATTCAAAATTTGATTTTATAGGGATTTGCGTTGTAAGGATGTAAGAACCGAGCCATGCCTTTGTATAGGTAGTGTACAAAGTCACCTTAAATGGTTGAGTGTAAGCAGGTCTAGATCGCAATCAGGTATGGATCAACATTTATGTAATGAAGTCGTAGGAAGTATGGTTATGTAACTGAGACAGTGATAGAACTAAGGTGGTGGAGAGGATAAGCTTGTAGAGCCCTCGTTTGGTAAAGAGAAAGAGAGAAGCAGAACTTGAGAGAGGTCTGATAGCAGCAGTAGAACTCAAGAGAGTGTTAGGTTAGAAGAACTTGAGAGAACTGGGACTTTGTTGCAGTCCAGTTTTTGTAAACATATGTATAGACACATAGAGATAATAGAAAAACAGTTTTTCTTGCACATGGTGTGTTTGTATGTTTTTGTTTATTGTTAAGATTTTATATATCATTCATGCTTTCAACATATGAACTGGTGAAGTATTGTATAAGTTTCAAGTGTTTCTCATCTTTGATTTTTGAGTGCAATGAGTGCACATAGTCCACAAGGAGTGCATTGGCAGAGGTGAGTTAACCTCATAAAAGCTCAAGAGAGATAGCATTGAACCTTCATCAGTAGAAGTGCAAGGAGTGCACAGAAAGAAATCTGTGTTGAGTTCGTAAAGAGACATAATTACTTAACACTCTGTAAGGAGGAGCTTTGCAAGGTGTGCATTGAGCAAGGAGAATGCTAGGAAGGCGAGAAGAATTTATTTTCAAGAAATCCTTCGATCTAAGTTTGACAAAATCCAAAAAACGCAAGGAGTGTGTGAGAGATCGAAATATTCGAGGAGATGAAGCTCGGAAGGGATAACACAAGGAGTGTGTGGGTGAAGGAATTATTCTAATTCCTAAATCTCATAAGAGATAATTCTTTTAGAAGCGCAAGCGAGATTCAGATAGTCGAGTTCGTAGCAGAAAGTTCAAAGGTCAAAGCCTTTAAACACTGAAAAAATATTCAAAGGCGGAAGAAATCAAAAGCTTAGGAGGAGGAGCAACAACAGTCGTCATATCGGTTATGGGGAGAAGTCTAGACTGCTAGATCCGCATCCAGCGAACAAAGGAAGCACAGAGGAGAGGAACAGATCCCATCTGTTGGATCTAAGCACGAAGGACCAACAACCCTTGGATCCAAAGGTAAGTGCATGAGCTTCAACCCTTTTGTGCACAAGAGGATTGACTTTTCAAAGTCCCAAAGTGAGCGGGGATCGTCCATCGTTAAGGAAGACAGGTGGCGCAAGATCCACAGCTCCATAAGTTTGTGGACAAGGAGGAGGTGAAACATCCGAAGTAGGATCCAGATTGTTGATCGCTAGAAGGATACGTGTCGGCGGGTCGTGAGATCCAGAGGGAGGAAAAGGTGATATTTTAAAACACCTAAAGCCCAAATAGCCGAAGAGTCGAGATATGTCAATCTGCAAGAGGACACTTGTCAACAGATTATGAGCTCTGGGTAAATTGTAGTGGGGTTTTGGTTGAGAACTGAGACTGTCGAATCCCAAAGAGTAGAAGAGGTCTTGATCGTTAGATCTAGAGGAACACATGGCAACAGATCGCAAGCTTCGGGTAAGCTTCATTTTAGTTTCAGTTGAAAGTTGAAACTTCTGAAATCCGAAGACCCAAAGTGAATCTGGGTCGTCCGATCTAGAGGAGATGTGGCATAAATGCGAGAATTCTGGGTAAAGTCCCAAAGTAACCTTCAGTCATCTGATCTAAGAGGACACGCGATAGAAATCTGCATACTTTGAGGGGAAACGAAGTTTGAGATTTGATATCTCAGAAGTCCAAAGACCCAAAGGAGATCTCGGTCGTTGATAGAGCAGAGGGCCATAGGACCATTGATCTAATTGAAAGATCAAACACCCAAAGTAGAAGCAGGGCCATTGATTCAAGAGGACAAGTGTCAGCAGATCATTAACTCTGGAAGATTGATGTACAGAGGAAGGCGATGTTTTGACATTTGAGATTTTCGAAGCCCGAAAGTCTTAATCTACAAGATTCATCGATATCAAGGTCGACACGCAACGCCATATCTATATCTCCAGAGGAAAACAAAGGAGGAAAGGTCTGAAGATCCGAAGAAGAGATTTCAATCGTCAATTGAGAAGGGAGTTAAAGGGTCGTTGATCTGGTTGAGGACGCCAAAGTCCCGAAGCGGGAGCACAACCGTTGATTGGGGAGGATACGTGTCAGCAGATATTCCACTCCGAAAGATAACCAGTCAGTAGTGGCGAGGGTTTGAGAATTGAGATTCCCGAAGGCTAGATTCACGAAGTAAATCCTAAAAGGATGGATCCGCAGAGGAATTTGAGAATTGATATTCTCGAAGGTCGTATTCGCGAAGGATATCCTGGCCACAGTTTCAGGGATACATGTGGCAAGAGATCGTTAACCTCGGAAGATTGGAGTATGGAGGAAAGTGAGGTTTGAGATTTCAAAACCCCGAAGTATGGAATCATGAATAGATCATATACGTTGATTCAGGAGGGGTGGATCTAGTTCATGGATTTGAAGGGGTATATCTCAAGCGTCAACACAGACATATCGTCAAGATTGAGAGATCGACGATCCCATAGAATTTTGTGGATTAAAGGTTAATTTAATAGTTAATTGTGTGGTCATGTGAGGTCGTCACCCAAGGTCACATTGAAGGAAGGGGCTAGTGAAAAAGAGATAGTGCCTGCAAAATGAAGAGCACCCAGAGTGCGCAGACAGAGGGTGCAGGTATCACAGGACCTGCGCCTAAAGGAAAAAAAGGGTTATGTGTATAATTGTTTTGGGTTCAAGCAGGAGCCCGAAGAGTCAATCCGACTCAGAATTAAGAACAATCCTAGACTGAGAGGTCACAGAACCCCAGGAGAGGAGGGAGGATTCATCACTATTCTACTGGCTAAAAACAAGGGTTTCCACCTTGACCGTTTTTCTACAACATTTTGAGTCCTAAACTTTCAAGGTCATTTTGAGGCCCTAAACAGTGTTTTATGGGCCCACCACAATCACACTGTAGGCTTTAGCCACAGTGTGATGACAAAATGTGTAGTCCTAGGATATACCTTTCAAACGAGTTATCATGTGCCCCAAACGAAGATCATATGCAAAAGTTACACCCTTGGGAAGTTGACGTACTAACTTACCCCATCGGTGCCCACATGACTTTTGGCGTTTCATCTTCCGAGGTTATGGTTTTGGATTTTCTTTATGTTAAAAAGGCCTCTGGAACTTCATAGTAAACATCATCATCTTCTTGCGAATGAGGGTAGCCATCACATCTCTTCTAAGAGATAAGTTTCCTCCATTCTAACGAGTCATCCACTCTGTAATTTTATAGTTTATGGACATTCTCTCATTAATTAAAATTGTGCATTACTATATCTTTGTGTTTATTGCAATATCTATGTATATTTCATTGTTATATCTATGTCTTCATTTTGTTCTAAAAAATAATTCAGATCATGCATATGAAGAATCTAAAAAACTCTTTGTTGTAGTTATTGTTATACATAATACTCTGTAAAATCTAAAAAAACTTCATTGTACCTTGGGTTCACTCTTAGCTTCAATGCATTGTACAATGTTTCTAAATTATTAAATGACAAGACATTTAAACAACCCAATATGTTCCACATATTGCCATTGAATAGCCCACATTAAAAACTAAAGAGAGCACTAACAAATGTAAGATGCCATTGAATAGCCCACATTAAAAACTAAAGAGAGCACTAACAAATGTAAGAAGGCTGAAATATCTCGTCGAGATGACAGTGTTGGGCTCTTTGAATGCCGATGTAACTCACTAACTCAAGTTCACTCTTAGCTTCAATTTATTGTACGAAGTCCCTGAAATTATTAAATGACAAGACATTTAAACAATCCAATATGTGCCATTAAATAACTCGTTGACATCAAAGTGTTGAGCTCTTTGAATGCCTATGAAACTAAATGTACCTGATGTTCACTTTTAGTTTTAATGCATTATACAAAATTCTTAAAAAAAAATTATGAAATTACAAGACATTTGAACCTAATATGTGCCATGTATTGCCATTAAATAACCCACATTAAAATTAAAGAGAACACTAACATATGTGTAAGGAGCTAAAATAGCTTGTTGACGTCAAAGTGTTGAGCTCTTTGAATGCCCACTAACTAGGGTGTTAACTAAGTTGGAAATATTTTGGTATGTTTCCCACATACATGAGAAGTGATGTAAATATCCTTATCATTTTCGTCATTATTCATTATGATCTCTTAGCATGAATAGGCATTAATTTCCCTATAATTATTGGGCCTATGAATGTGAATGGGAACAACTTTATGATTACAATTACTTCCATTTGGGATTTGGCCTTATATATTCATTACCATTTGGGATTTGGCCTTATATATTCATTACAATGGTGTGATTATGATATACATGAGAAATAAATTTTTATTCTATTGAAGTAATTTCACCGTAAAATTATAATTTATTTGAGAATTAATCCCTTATTTTAGTGAAGGAATTTGTATTTATGATATATTTCTAGGTATTGGAGGATGACTTATATTGATGACAAATAATGAGCATCGGCTTGCATTTGTTGTGGTATTTTGAAATGCAAAGTTAGAATTAAGACTATAGATTGCATATTTGGTCATAATTGGACACTTCCCAACATATTTGGTAGGGTTTTAAATTAGAGGATCAAAGTATTTTTACAATCTAGTTTTCATTTTTCCCAATTTTGGCATTAGCATAGGTTAGTCGAGCTATCCCTTTATGCATAGCTAAATTGGTCTTATTTCTATACTATTCCTTGTTCTTGGATCATGGTTATACATGTATAATGTGATGGTTTTAATTGTTGCATCCATACTTGAATCATCACAAGCCATAAATTATACTAGCATTATGGACAGGGTACAATCATAGGGGAGTCCATGTGATTACATGAACACCTAGATGGTGGAAAATGATGCATAGTTTCTTTCTATATATGTTTCCACTATAATTGGATAAGCATTTTCATAAGGCTTACTTAGTTATAGATACAAATGTTTCCACTATGATTGGCTAAGCATTTGCTAAGATTTTATGTTTAAGTAAATTTTATGAATGTGTTTGGCCAAGGTAAGCCATGCCTATGATTATAGCCCTACATTTTCATACTTAATGTGTTAAGAGGCTTTGGGCATTGATGATTATTAACTGACATCGTAGCTACATGATAATTCGGCGAAATCATATTTCAACTATCTCCTGACATAAGATAGGTAATATCGGTGACCATGTGGCATTGGCCATTGGGAGAGGTACTCCATGGGAGGTTTGGATAGCCATATAGTTTTCTCTATAGACAAAGTTCCAGTGCATTGCACAAACAAATTAAATTTGATCATCACACACCCTTGATGCTCAAAAATATCAACACCTCCCTTAATCCTATTAAGGGGAGTTCACTGAATTTACTATCTTCACACATGTTTCAACTATAGAAATGTATTTTTTAATATATATTATTTGATTTGAAATTATATATCCAATTAGCATGTATTTTCCTTTTGGCTAACTGTTTTAGAACAACAACCAAAAGCTCCAAGTTTAAGGTGTTGTCTATTATGTAGTGCAACATTCATTACCTCAAACAACAAAAACACCCCAATATGAATATTTGACTAGAAAGTACTTACAATGATGTTTTTTTTAGTTGTACTCATATTTATGACAAGAGTAAATTAATTTCACAATTCATATATTAAAAAAAAATTAAAAAAATTACTATTCTTCCATTTAAAAAAATACCCAACATCTAATATATCTAAGAGAATGTGAGTCCAAAAGAAATATTTATCTACAACCAATTTACATAAATACATTACGATTCCTCATAAAATATTATGAATAACATAATAACCTAAGTTTGGGGCCATGAAAGGTTGAAGGTATCATCTAAATGATATTTAAAAGAACAAGAATATATCGATCACTTTTACCAAAGCATAGTCAATGATCAAGTTCTTTCTACCAATAATGACCTTTCCTCTTTTGTTTTTATCGATAAGGATTCCAGTATGCAAGGAAAGAAACTCTGATGTACCATCGACTATAACATAATCATAAGTATTAGGGAAAATATTCTAGTGACATATTTCCTTGTATCTAAATTTGGTGTAGTAAGAACTTAAATTTTTTAATTGTTTTGCAAGTGTTAAAAGGGTGTCAAGTGAGCTAGGCATGTCATCCTCTTGATCTTCATTTATCTCATTATCATATGCATTCTCCTCATATCTAGTAACCTCTTCCTATTCAAAATAAATTGCCAATATCTCTTTCATCGAGTTGGGTATCTCCTCTCCTCACTCATAGGATTTATTTTTCTTCATTCATAATCACAAAAACTTCTAATATATCATTAATTGAATTGGGTTTCTCCTCAATTTAGGTTATACTTTTCTTCATTTATATATTTTGGGTGGAGTTAACATCATATCTATTTTCAAAAAAACATTAACAACATACTCTATGATGATTTAAATCATATAGAGATGTTGAGTTTCTTTCTTTCAATTCTAAGTTTTTGAAAAATGGATTCTTTCAATGAATTTTTCCACCTACCATCATTCAATATAAAGAATGAAAAGGAAATAAATATGCTTTTGGGATATATTAGTTTTGATATCATACTTGTAATTCTTCATTTATGTAGTATCCCATAACTGACATCCATGTGTGTGTATATATATCATTATTTTTAGGTGAGTCTATTGCATTTTTAGCATAGATGGAATCAATAACTTTGAAGCTTTTTGTTTTTGTATTGTATATTTTTACAAAATTCTATCAGTGATTTTTTTTTCAATGAAATACCTCACGGGAAACCCCTGAGTACTCCCCCACTTTGTGGATGATAATGGGTAAACCATTGACCTTGATTATGGGGCCTAACCCCAAGGGAGAACAATAGATTTGAACTTGTGACCTCCTCCACTGGGGATAGCTTCACTCTTGGCTCAAAACCACTTGTGCTAACCCTTGGGGTTAAAATCGTACCATTGATAATCTAGATCTATATATAATAGATCATTGAAATTGTGATGTTTTACGATCTTACAAAACCCTATAGGGTTGTAGGGTTCTCTAACATTTCAAAGATTTAAGTTAGTTTTTTAATACTTAATTGCATAGGCCTGGATTTTTTAAATTATATGGTCAATTGTGATGTGCTCCATTCTAAAAAATGAAGGTTTTGATTAGATATTGAATGATAATCTCAAATTTGTGATCTTTTTTGTTCTAACTTGTTGGGTGCATGCCTATTTTTGAACAAGGATATATTTTGAGGAAAAACCTAACTTTGCAAAGGAAGACCTAATGTTGGAGCACAAGCAACAAGTGGCAAGAAAACAACATGCAAAAAAGAAGGAAAAACAACATGCAAGAGGAAAAACAACATGGCGCGAAGGCAAGCAAGCCTAACCATGATAGGGTTAGGGTTTTTGAAAAATATTGTAACGACTATAAGCTATAGAGTAGTATAAATAAAGACCTAGGAGGTCTAGAGAGAGAGAGTTGTAGTTAGAATTATTCAGGAGGATTTATGTTTTTAATTGTAATAAGTCCTATAGAAGAGTCGAATAAGCTAATCCTTGAGGGTTACGTCACAAGATGTGGAGTCTGGTGTGATATAGTCTTCCTCGCAGAGGGATCTTACCCTCATCTAGATTGCATTACTAAAGATTTAATGCGTGTAGCGCAAGATTTTGCAACAGATTGAATAAAAGAGCAGAGAGCCAAATCTTTGTGGACATAGCCCTAGGAGGGGATTAAAGATGATAAAATTTGTATTATATGTGATTTTTAATGAATGTTTACTTTTTTTTTATTGTTAGCATATGAATGAATGGTTAAACTAGAAATATCAACATGCATGCATAGGTTTAAAGATGAACAAATCATAGAAGTAGTTGAATATTTAACAAGGGTAATGCATAAGAAAGAAAGAATACACTCACAAATCCCCACTCATTCCTAGACTGCAAACACTTAAGTATTGCAATAACCCATAAAATCTATCTCGGATGAGACTGCGTGATGCACCCTGTGCGCAGCGTTGCCTTCCGGTTTACTAGGAGGGTCGATAGTTTTAGAAGGTTTTGTTGGAAACCTGTTGAGATCCGAACTTGGGTCAGCGCAAGAATAAGTGAAAGAATCAACCAACAAATGGTTATGTTTCTGGTTGAAATTGCACATGATTGAGTGGATGGGATCCATGGAAGAAATGTGAAAAGAATGGAAGTATAAAAGGGAATGCTCGGGCCATGGAATCCAACGAAGGCATATATTGAAAGATGGTTGAAAACAAAGGAACTTGATTTTGCACATAAAGTCAACATAAACCTTAAGTTAACACCATGCAAATATCTCGACAAATACATGTTTAATGATTTGCATGAGGTATTTTTCTGTGATTTCCCTCATTTTTGCAGGAGTGGTTATTGAGATTAAAGGAAAACCACCCTACAAATCAAATTAGACAGCTGAAGTGGAATCTTATGGAAATCACGCAGTTACAACAAGTTAATAACAAATTTACGTGCACAATATATTTCTGGTTAGACAATATTGTTGCAGGGTTTATCATCAAATTTGCAGTAGATACCGTGAAGTTTTACACTGCAACAGAGTAAGATTTTCTAAAGGGACCCAGAGGTAGGTATATCAGATCGTTGTATACTTCAATCAAGATTTTATTGTATGACAATGGTGTGATTACCATGGAATCAAACAACTAAAATTCCCTGCGTGCATGGGGAAAAGGAGGCAAGCACTGGCAGGAGGTAGATATATGGAAAATGAGATGGATAAAGGAAAGAATAAGGAGGACATGGACCCAACCACGATGGATGAAGATCAGATAAAGAGGATAATGAAAGAACATGGAAAGACGCGCAGAGGAATACCCTACCAACATAAAATGAATAATAAAAAGAGAGCCATAGTTGATAGAGAGGGCTTGACAAGCGATAAAGAAGAGGTAGAGGATCTCTGGGATATGGAGAATATTGATGAAATCATGTGCGCAAAATATGAAAGGAAAACAGGAGGTCCAAGGTCAGGGACAAAAGGAAGAACTCAATCCAAATCATCGTCGGTGTGGAACCTACAACCCCATGTGCGACTAATACACCAAAAAGAACACCAACATTTAGACAACTGAATTTTAGTGAAAGAAAGACAATAGGACACACATCCAATCAAGGAGCATCAACTGGAGGAGCCATTTCAAGAAGTAACATTCAATTATATACACCATGTGAAGATAATAGTTCAACACGACTCAAAATGGAAGGACATGATCACACGATCAGATTACCATAATTTTGGGGGGAAGCATCAGAGGACTCTGAAAAACACTTATTCATCTGTGAGAAGATCTAGGAAGAAAAGCATATCACAGATGAGGATACAAAGCTCGCATAGTTAGCAATCATAGTAAGAGACCACACACTGTATTGGTATATGTGATTAGATGTAAACAGTCCACATAGAATACCAAGTACTATTACATGCGTGAAAAAAATATTGGTAAATGAATTTCATAAGCCCGGTTCAGAATACCAGTACATGAATGAAATGATTGAAATCATGTAAAAAACAAGTGAGTCTATTTGGGAGATTGATCAACGGTTCAAACAACTGAAGGGTAAGTTGAAATATGCAATTACTAATATGCAACATAGGCACTTATTTGTGAAATCCCTATTACCACATTTGAAATACTCTTTAATACAACAGAAGTTCCAAACTCGGGCAGAGGCTCTGCAAACATCCTTACAAATGGAAGAGAACCAATATCAGCAAACAAATCCAGCAATAGAGGAGATGAAGGAGGATTTGAAGAATCCAACATTTCAACTTAACCATAATAAGGGTAAAGAGAAAAGAGAAGTTGTTTGGTGTACCCTATGCAAGACAGAAGGACACCATAAGAATGAATGTCCAACTTTTGCGCAGTATATGGGGACAGGGGTTCCAAACCAATTTCCAACAGGAGGACCATGGTGTGATCCATATCATTGTCAAATGATGCAGAAATATAAAACAATACCAAAAAGTTCATATTGCAATTTTTGCAAATCAATGGGTCATGATGATAAGGATTGTAGAACGATGGAGTTGATGAGAGAAATAACTTCAGATACTTATAAGGTGCAATTAGAAATGATGAAAGGAAAAGTTGTATATCAGTTCAACAAGATACTACCACCATACAACAATACAACAATGCATAGGCACAGTATAATAATGCACAACCAAAGTATAATCTCGCGCAGTATAACTAGGTACCTTGATAAAATGCACCATGCAGACATTGAGGTGGATATAGAGGTGGAGGATGAGGGAGAGGAGGATTTGGATGAGGTAGAGGACCAGTAGTGTGCCACAACTGCCAACAACCAGGACATTTTGCAATGGATTTTCCACTCCCACCAACGACATGTATGTATTGTCGTGTGTAACATCCCGCTCTGGCGCACTGACAAAACTTATTCTTTGAGGACACTTGCTCGCAAGTGATCTGGATTTTTATGATGATGAACCACTTAACCTTGATGATGATGCGTCATGATTGATGACA
>SNQJ01S0152313.1:0-12956 GCA_010110895.2 Picea sitchensis | reverse complement strand
TACCCAAACGGGGCCCACATGAATTTTGGCGCTTCATCTCCTAGGGTTAGGTTTTTGGATGTCTAGGGTTTTTTGCATTCCGGTTTATTGTAAAAAGGCCTTCAGAGCCTCATTGTAATCATCTTCTTGCGAATGCGAGTAGTCGTCACATCTCTTCTCGGAGATAAGTTGCCACCATTCTAGCGAGTCTTTCACTTTGTATTTTTACAATCTTTGTACATTTATTTCATTAATAGAAATCATGTAATACTGTATCTCTGTGTTTATGGTTTCATCTCTGATACATTTATGTTATATTATTGGATATTTGCGATATCTCTGTGCATTTATTTATTATATCTCCGCTCTCATTTTGTGCCGAAAATAATACGGATCAATGGTATCAGAGTAGGTTGATCTTGATCATTTTTCAGTGCATGTCCCCGACGAGATCCGAGTATATAAAGTTGGGTCTCGATCTTGTCTCTCTTGAGGAAAATCACTCTCGCACACCTAAGAAACCCTCAATGGTGGAAGAAAATAAAAACGATGGAGCAGACGATCTTATCAATATGTTGCTTGAGAAAGATCTCATGCGATAGAGGGACGAAATGATGGAGAATTTTTACGACATCCTTCAATGCCCACCGATATAAACAAGCACATCTTCATCAAGCGACCACTTTGGAAGCAACTCGCCTTTCAAGGTGCAAGTTAATTTTGATATTCCTATATTTGAAGGACAGATAGATGCAGATGCCTTAGACAAATGGTTAAATTTGCCAGACGGTTATTTCTCTGTTCACCATTTTTCTGACAGGGAAAATATCACCTTCGCACTCATTAAAGCTCTCCCCCATGTCAAACATTGGTGGGAAACTTACTGAGAGCAAAGTTCCACAGAGGATTCTGGAATATATGGGGTTGAACCCACTTGGAATTTTTTTGTGGATGCGGTAAAGGAACATTATTACCCTGTTGGCAACTATGAGGACCAATACATGAGATGGACCACACTGCGGTAAGAGAGGGGCCAAGGAGTTCCAGATTTCACCAATACTTTCCATACCTTGCACACCAAGTTGGGTATCAAGGACTCCGAATGAAATTTGGTTCTAAAATACCGCGGGGCTCTACACAGATACATCCAAACTGAAATGGATTTTCTGGACATCTCATCACTTGGTTCTGCTTATTGATATGCTGTTAAAATCGAGCAAAATTTTAAGGACCAGAACAAACGGGAGTTCGTATCTACAAATCCAAAACAACCAAAGTATGAGAAAGACGACCCTAAAAAACAGCTTCCTGAAAAATAGCCTAAGCCACAGGAAAAGAAGGGTCATGGAAAGACAAAGAAGGACATCAGAAAATGGTGTGATTTCCACAAAATACCCTGGCACAACACCGATGAATGTCGCTCAAAACAATCATTGGTTGCCAAGATCAAAGACAAGGAGCCAAACCCTGATTCATAATCTGATTATGAAAATATTTGTAAAAGACAGATCATCAACGCATACCCCACTGCTATTGTCGCGACCGCAGTAATTCAACTAGAAGAACCAACAGATCCTAAAGAGGGGGAGCACCTTTTTCATTCACAGATGTGGGTGAAGGGGACCCCGCTGCATTTTATTGTTGTTAGTGGAAGCCAGAAGAACCTCATCTCAGCAGAGGTCATCAAACAGTTGAGATTGTCGACAACACCACACTCGCAACCATATAACATGGAATGGATTCGCCATGGACAAGATCTCCGTGTCATCCAACAATGTTGATTGTCATATGACATTCAACCCTTCAAGGATGAGGTATAATGTGATGTTGCCCCACTGGATGTTTGTGATGTTCTCTTGGGCCAACCATATATGTGGAAGCACCATGCTATTTATGAGTCTTGATCCTGTAGTGTCATTGTTACTTTGGGGGGTCATCTCTATAGAATACCAGAGGTAGTTCTGAATATTGTTCCACCTAAATAGTGCTACAAGGTAGTATCTCATACTGCAAAATTCAGCTTCTTCACAATCTGTTCAAAAGGGGAACAAAAGGACATTGCAACCATTACAGCCTCGCCCCAAACACCTTCTATCCAACAGAAGCAGGTCGAAAAGGTTGCAGCAAAGCACAAAGATTCCTTCTTCACAGTGTCCTCTCATGTATCTCGACTTGTTGAACAGCCTTAGCCTCAACAGGTTCTTGACATACTTGCACAAACTGAGTAGCGCGATGTCTCTAGCAATACAAGAAGCTCACCAAGATGCAAATTCAGCAAACGCTTTTCCCTCTCCCCTGGGAAATCAACGCAATGGAGACCATTTATTCATAAGGAGGGAGTATTGATCCAAGTGGATATTGGTGGCCACCCACCTTTTCCAACTGGCTCAAAACAATTTCCTGGCAATTTTGCCAATTTACTATTTTTAGCAGTTTTAACTTCCGGGGCTATTTTGAGGGCCTAAATGAAGGTTTTTCGAGATCGATATTCTCAATTATATTTGAAGGCATGATTGAGACCCAAAAATGAATATCCTCGATGATACATTTCCAACGGCCTATCATATGCCTAAAACATAGATCATATGCAAAAGTTACGACCCCGGGAAGTTGATGTACTAACTTACCCAAACGGGGTCCACATGAATTTTGGCGCTTCATCTCCTCGGGTTAGGTTTTTGGATGTCTAGGGTTTATTGTAAAAATGCCTTCATAGCCTCATTGTAATCATCTTCTTGTGAATGCGAGTAACCGTCACATCTCTTCTCGGAGATAAGCTGCCACGATTCTAGCGAGTCTTTCAATCTGTATTTTTACAGTCTCTGTACATTTATTTCATTAATAGAAATCATGTATTACTATATCTCTGTGTTTATGGTTGCATCTATGATACATTTATGTTATATTATTGGATATCTGCAATATCTCTGTGCATTTCTTTATTATATCTCCGCTCTCATTTCGTGCCGAAAATAATTTGTATCAACTTGGTAGTGCGTCGGTACCCTGTTGGGTGAGGAGAAGATGTCTTTGTATTCTTCTAGGATCCCATCCACTTTCTTCTACTACAAAGAGAGTCTCTGTATAGAGGCCATGGATGTGGTGGCGACCTTATTCTTATTGTGAGCATGGATCCCAAAGAAGACGAACTTCCCGGTCCGTGAAATAACCTTACTGCATTGCTTAGCAGAGATTAAAGAAATAGTGGTAGGCAGCGCTACCTCTGGTATCCTGTACAATTTTCTACCCAAAGTAATAATAACACTGCGGGGTCTAGGCTCATACACAAAATGACGCTTCCACAAATATGGTTTTCCTAAAAGAACATCACAAAATTCAAGGGGAGAAATATCACACAATACCTCACCTTTGAAAGGCTTGATGTTGTTGGGGCTGCCTTTGAAATCAAGTTCTTCTGACTGCCGCTATTGACAATGAAATGAAGTAGAGCCTCCTTGACCCACATCTGTGAGTGAAAAATGTGTTCCCCTTCCTCTGGTTCTTTTGGTTGGCTTGGTTGGACTTTGGTGGTAGCGATAGTGGCACTGGGTTCAGATTCAATAATCAGCTTCCCTCCTTCAGGATTTAATTAGGAATCAGAATCGGTCTCTGAATTTGAGGAGAAGCAAAAGAAAGAATAGAGTTGGACCGATGAGTTGAGGAAAATCCGAGATGAGGTGATGAAACGACATAAAAAGGAAGAATTGGATCCATTGCAAAGAGAGACAATTAAAGAAGAATAAAAGAATGATGAGGAACAAGAGACATTGGTTATTGTGAAAAACTCAGGTGAAATTATTGACTTAACATGGGAGGAATATAAAGGGGAAGACTATGTTGTCCCCATAATCAATGAAAATCCCAAAACAGAGAAAAACCTTGCAAAATCACCAAAAGAGAAAGAGATAGAAGTAGGGAAGAAAGAGAGTGAAAATAAAGATGACTCTTCCCCCAAAAAGGATGACCCCCCTCATTAGGGAAACAACGACATTTCATCAAGCAATGATGAATAAGACAAGGATCCATTTGGTGGACAATACCAAGAGATGTCATCACCTAGAGGTAAAAGGGGGAATACAGATGGTCAAAATGATGAAGGTAACCAAGATGGAAAAGACTTGAAAAAGAAAAGTAACGGTGGAGCGACAAATGGCGAACCACATAGTGATCGAGATGATGGCAATGATATGGAGGAAAATGACACAAAGCATGAAGAAAAGAGTAAATATGATACTAACATCATCCCTGAGCGATGACTTGGGCATGAAGAGGAAACCAATAAGCCTGAGGAAAGTGTCCCATATGAATCAGTAGTTTTAAAAGGAAAGGATAGGAAGGAGACTCACGAAAAATCCCCAAGGGGTGCCATCCCCAAGGGAACATCTACCCAAATAGAGAAAATGGCATGGGAGGAATAACCAACCAAATAACTCACCCGTGACCTGATATCAGATCACTTCTATAGTTCAGAGAGCCTATGTGGTATACCTAGGGAGGTAATATGGGGTACCTAGGGAGGTACCCAATGGAAATGTAGTTATGCGTTATGGGAGGAATAACCAACCAAATAACTCACCCGTGACCTGATATCAGATCACTTCTATAGTTCGTAGAGCTCATGTGGTATACCTAGGACATGGGGTACCTAGGGAGGTACCCAATGGAAATGTAGTTATATGTTATTAGTGAAAGTCATTTAATATGAGAATGTGGTCATTCAATGTGGGCAGGACTAGGTCCACTATATTAATAAAGGCCCACTATGGTATTGGATGTAATAAATGTGAGAAGGCTCTAGAAGATTCCTAGGAGATAGGGAGAGCTTTGCTAAAGAAGTTCAGGGCAATGTAATGAAACATAAGGAAGAATATAGCCAGGATTGTACAACAAAGATTGTTTGAGGAGTTTTATCCTTCCATAAGGGATTAATATATGGTGTCACGCTCCCTCAAGGGTTTTGTCTACATTTTGTGTTCATGTTATGGTGAATGGTTTATTGGTTTATTCTTGGTATTATTAAATTATATTTGGTGCATCCGCTTCTAGGTACTCTTAAAAATTGGTATCAGAGCACATTCTTTGGCAGAAATTGTGGGTATATGTGGTATACCTAGGGAGGTAATATGGGTACCTTAGGGAGGTACCCAATGGGAATGTAGTTACGTGTTATTAGTGAAAGTCATTTAATACATGGGAATGTGGTCATTCAATGTAAGTATGGACTAGGTCCACTATATTAATAAAGACCCACCATGGTAGTTGATGTAATAATGTGAGAAGGTTCTCTAGAAAGTTCCTAGGAGAGATAGGAGATCTATATGTTAGAAGTCTAGGCAATGTAATGAAACATAGTGAAGAATATTGTGATTGTACAAAGGCGATTGCTTGGGGATTTTTATCCTTCCATAAGGATTATCATATGGTGTTACCCCACCTCAAGGGTTTTCCATTTTGTGTTCATGTTGTGAATGGTTTGGCTATTTATTCTTGGTTGGCTTCTGAAGCATATTTGTAGATTTGTTTAGGTACTTACCAATTGGTATCAAAGCACCTTCCTCACTTTGGCGTAAATTGTGGGTTTTTCGAGAAGAAAAAGAGGGCCGCGACATTCCGTGACATTTTCAGTATTTATGTGGAAAATTTGCAAAAGGGTTGTATATCTGATTTCCTTTAAGAAAAAAACCCAATTTGAAAAAAAAAAAAAAATCGTCCGGAACGGAGTCCCGAAGGTCAAGATATTGAGGTTTTAAAATCGCAATTTTTCAGGGTTTTTTCCTCGAACGGGCATACATTTTTTTTTATTTTCGTAGCATTTGGAGGCCGAATTTGCTCAAATAAATTACAGATCTGAGTTCTCAAAATTTCACCCTTCAATTTCAAAAAAAATCAGTCAAAACGAACTGGAAGTAAAGTTATGAGCATTTCAAATTCACATTTTTTGTTTTTCCTCGAAAACCCCATTTTTTGTCAACTTATTGTTCTAATTTTTATGTTTTCATATAGCAAGATGTATTTTAATGTGGAAATGTGATGGCCCTAGTATTGAATCATTCATCAAAAGAAAGAAAATCAGTATTGGAAGATACTTGGCCCCATTGGTTAGATCTCAAATTGCAAGGGGATGTTGCAATTTGGTGGAAATCACTTGTTTATGATGAGATGATGAGACTTTTCAATGTAGAATTTGAAAAATATTGTTAGACAAGTTGTATCATGGAGAAATCGATAAAGAGAGAACCAATAGTATATTTTCAGGTGAAAAATCTATATTACGTGTTCTATGGTTGTATCTATAAAGAAAATATCGTTGTTTCTATTAACCCTAGTTGCATGCATAATTTTATCAATGTTCACTGTTAATCGCTAAATTCAACAAAGAATATTCAAAGCACACATGTTGATGGTGAAAATGTTCAAATTTTAAAGATTTGAAGATTGCCATGGATAACATGTGTTGCATTCAGATTTTATGCTATGGATATGGATGAAGTGGATATTGTTTTGGGATATCCTTGATAGAATCAAGGTACCATTATTAATGTGCAAAAGAAGTTTTTAAAGTTGTGGTACAAGAAAAGAAAATCACATTGCAGTATGTGTCTTTTATTAAGAAAGATGGACCCATGGAAGATCAACAGTTGGTTGCCCGGCCTCTAAGTTGGAATCAAAGGCAGTTCACGTAAGGAGATGAAGAAAACCAAGGACATAATCGAAGCTGGAGATGGTCATTGACTAAAGGCAGCCAGGGTGGTTATGCATTTGAAGAAAATCAAACAAATTCGAAAGAGGAGTGAGACAATTATCCCACATCATAGATGTAAGCCATTTATGCGGTAAGGGCACGTGTATTTAAATCATTTATGCACCACTGCACACCAATTTAAAAGATACGATCAAGACGAAAACTCACACATGATGCAGAAAGATAAGGGTGCAAAGGTAGCGGATAGACATCACGTTCGACTTCAATTGGGATGGATGGATAGTTACCTCTGGTGTTCCGCTATTACTGGTTAGTCGGTTTCCATATTGTAAGGAAAGTTTTTCCCGTGTTTTGAGGACTAAACATGTGAAGGGGGGATGGAATGTGGTATAACTAGGGAGGTAATATTGGGTACAATGTAGTATACCTAGGGAGGCACCCAATGGGAATGTAGTTAAGGTTATTAGTGAAAGTCATTTAATATATGGGAATGTGGTCATTCAATGTAAGGTGGACTAGGTCCACCATATTAACAGCTATCCACCATGGTAGTTGGATGTAATAAATGAGGAGGTTTCTAGAAGATTCCTAGAGACAGGGAGAGCTATATAGAGAAGTTTAGGCAATGTAATGAAACACAGTGAAGAATACAGGATTAAAATAAGCGATTGATGAGAGTTTTATCCTCCCAGGATTGAAGAGTATAGGTTACTCACCTCATGGTTTTTCTATTTCTGAAGTTCATTGTTATAGTGAATGGTTTACGGTTTATTCTTGGTCATTTCCAAATACATTTATGGATCTGGTTTAGGTACCAATTGGTATCGAAAGACCCTCTGGTTAAATTGTGGGTATATGGTATACCTAGGGAATCTAGGGAGGTACCCAATGGTAATTTAGTTATGTGTTATTAGTGAAAAGTCATTTAATATATGAGAATGGTCATTCAATGTGGGCAGGACCAGGTCCACCATATTAATAAAGCGTCCACCATGGTAGTTGACGTAACAATGTGAGAATTTCAGAAGATTCCCTAGAGATAGGAGAGCTATATAAAGAAGTTCAGGCAATGTAATGAAACATAGTGAAGAATATTGTGATTGTAACAAACAAGCACTGTTTGAGAGTTTTATCCTTCCATAAGGATTAACATATAGTGTTACCCCACCTCAAGGGTTTTCTATTTGTGTTCGCGTTATGGTGAATGGTTTATGGTTTATTCTTGTTATTTCTGAAGCATATTTGCAGAGATCTGGTTTAGGTACTAACAATTGGTATCGAGCACTTTGGCAGAAATTGTGGGTATTTTTTTTTTTCGAGAAGAAAAAGAGGGTTGCGACATTCCAGACATTTTCAGCATATTTCTGTGAAAAATTTGCAAAAAAGGGTTGCATATCTGAGTTCTTCTCACAGAAAACACCCAATTTAAAAAATCGTCCAAATGGAGTCCCAATGTCAATATATTGAGTATCTTTAAAATCAATCTTTGCGTGGTTTTTCCGCATTTGGCTACATGATTTTTTTTATTTATATAGTATTTGGAGGCTGAATTTGCTCAAATAAATTACAGATCTGGGTTCCTATCACAATTTCACCCAAATTCAAAAATCAAACGGAGTCCGAAGTAAAGTTAAGGAGCATTTCAAATTCAACATTTTTTCAGTGGTTTTTCGAAAAAGCCGCGATTTTTGTCAGAATTTACTGTTTCACTTTTAGTTTTTCATAAGATGTATTTGGCTGTGAAAATGTGATGGCCTAGTATTGAATCATTCATCAAAGAAAGAAAATCAGCATGGGAGATACTTGGTACCATTGGGTAGCTCTCAAATTGTAAGGTGATGCTACCATTTGGTGGAAATCACTTGATTATATGGAGATGATGAGACTTTCCAATGTAGAATTTGAAAAATATTGTTAGACAAGTGGTTCTTGGAGAAAATCCAGATAAAGAGAGAACCAAGAGTATATTTTCAAATGAAAAATCTATATTACAGGTTCATGGTCAGACCATAAAGAAAATAATGTTGTTTCAATAACCCTAGTCACATTTACAATTTTATCACAAACTACTGGTTAATAGATTGCATGTTCCAATAAAGAATATTCAAAAGCACAATACGTTGATGGTGAAAATGTTCAAATTTTTAAAGATTTGAAGATTGCTATGGATAAATATGTTGCATTCGATTTTATGCTATGGATATGGATGAAGTGGGATAGAATTAGTGGATACCATTAATATTAATGTGCAAAAGAAGTTTCTTAAAGTTGTGGTACAAGAAAAAGAAAAATCATTACTGCAGGATGTCTCTTATTAAGAAAGATGGACCTGTGGAAAATAGCAAAGAAGTTATTGCCCAGTAAAGTTGAATCAGAGGTAGAGTATACATAAGGAGATGAAGCAAAACCACAAGAAGGACATAATCGTGAAAGCTAAGGAGGTCATTGACTCAAAGGCACAAAGCGTTGCATATTTGAAGAAAAAATAATATTCCTAAGGTTGTTGTATATCAACATCCACATCATATAGAGATGTAAGTCATCAAGGCGTTGGCATGCATGAACACATTTATGCACCACCAGGGCACCAGACAAGAAACCGATAAAGATACGTATCAAGACGTGGCAACCGCCGAATACGATGCGAGAAAGATAAGGGTAGCAGTAGCAGATAGACATCATGTTCTAATTCATTGGGATGGATGGATCGCATTTGGTACCGGCCATTACATTTATTAGTCGGTCATATTGTTTGGTTTCTTCTCATGTTTTGAGGGTGAAACATGTGAAGGGGATGGAATGTGGTATACCTAGAGGTAATATGGGGTACCCAGGGAGGTACCCAATGAGAATGTAGTTACAGTGTGTTATTAGTGAAAGTCATTTAATATATGGAAATGTGGTCATTCAATAAGCAGGACTAGGTCCACTACATTAATAAAGGCCCACTACATGGTAGTTGACGTAATAAAATGTGAGAAGGTTCTTGTGGAAGATTCCTAGGAGATAGGGAGAGCCATATAAAGAAGTCTAGGCAATGCATTAGAAAGAGAAGGAAGATTATTGTGATTGTACAAGCAAGGACTGTGCTTGAGGAGTTTTATCCTTCCATAATGATTAATATATGGTGTTACCCTACCTCAAGGGTTTTCTCTATTTCTTGTGTTCATGTTATGGTGAATGGTTTATGGTTTATTCTTGGTTATTTCTTAAGTATATTTGCAGATCTGGTTTAGGTACTTAATAGCCTAAGCAACACATTGTACTAGGGTGACCATATTATTTACCAACCAGTGGATGAGGTGTCTGATTTAGATCTCTTCGCCTACAATAAGAAGCAACAATCTATAGTGAAGTGAACTCATAAGAAAAAAAAGGTTAGACTAGACAATGGTGTATTAAACACCACTAAAGAAGTTATCATAGATACCAAGAAGGCCAAAGCAAGCCAACTGTACTCAGCAGACTTGGACATATCTCATGCTTCCTATGATAAAGTAGTGATAGAAGAGAAAGAGTTAGAGCATGACAGAACTGAAATTGCTTCTCTTAAGCACCAGGTATAGTACCACCTAGAAGTTGGAGGAGCAACCAAATTTAAGGAAGACCTGCTAGAGCTCTATGATATTCATCTAAAGGTTCAAGAAGATTTGATATAGAAGGTGGTAGCTTTGCAGGAAGAATCATTTGTGTTCAAAATTACCTGTAAAGACATACATAGGTGGGTCGAGAAAGGAGTCAGTACTCGGGAAAAAGTAGAGTTTATTCAAGCAATATAGAAGGAAAAGGGCTAAGAGGATCATCATATAGAGTTGTTGTCAGATGAGCGGATGGCTCAAATACACTTAGCAACCAAGCATTGGGCCAAAATTGTTAAATAATCAATGGACATGGTAGATGAAGAGTGGGACCACTGTAATCGGATTTGGGGTAAGCTAAACCAATCAATTCCAAACCTTCAATTGCCTACTTTTGGACCCCCCATGGATTTTCGATCGATCGATGAGGTGGCATCCAATTTGTGGCAGTTGGACGACATATACAAGGAATAGATCCAACAGATCATCGCAATATAGAAATGAAATGTGCAAAAGCATGTCAGCGTCCAAGCTAAGATTGTGGACCGAATGGAGCAAATTGTCGACAGAATGAAGAAGCACGCCTCTTGATTCCACAACAAGAAGAATGAGTTGGCCATGCCGATGGATCAACACAAGTTCCCATTTGCTGAGAGTTGGACTTGACTTTTTAGAGAGTGGTACAACTATGTAGAGGAGCATGCAAGGTAGAAGATCTCGATATTTCCCAAGTCATTGTGACCCAAACTCATGATTATCTATTTTGAGACACAAATGTGGTAATTTTCTTTAGATTGACTTTGTATAAATAAAGGAGCTCTCTCAATGGAAAGCACCTTTTGGCATTTGATGAATTTCGATGTTATTTCATTGTGGAACTATTTCGATAATTAATATTGAACCTTCGTTGGAGCCTGGAGTGAGTTTTGAAACCAATTGGTAATTTGCATTGCATTGTGGATTGTTCTTATTTAGATTATTGTGTGTCGATGTCTAATAATATATTTCATTAATCAAGTTATCTTGTGATAAATGCTATTTTACATTGAATTCTTAGCTTGTGTTTAATCTGCATGTAAATGATATTTTGGCATAGTGCTCATAATCTTTGAATACGTAATTATTTTTGTATCATTGATAAACTTTGACTATAATATTTGCATGCACGTATATTTATTGTTGTATGTTTGTTTCTAAGAATTATTTCAAGTGAATCGATATATATAGCATTCGATTGCTTATTTGTTATCTCAGTGGCTTGAAAAGTTATCTTCGAGAGGAATTGTGTTATCTCTCTTTCATTCATTTAGTGGTTCATGGAATTAATTTTTGAGGCATCTATATGTACCAAGATATTCTCAAATATACTTTGAAAACACATCCCCAAAAAATAGAATAAGTAATACGAATGAAACTAATAAGATCTTAAAGCCCATCGAAAACCTATCGGATCATAAATCCAGAGAATCACACTACCTCAAACGAAGAAGAGTCTAATTGGGCCTCATCTTTGGGTGTGATTCCTATTGTCGAGTCAAAGGGAATACATCCCCCTCAATAGATTTCATTGTCAACAAACTACTTCTCAATCACACTCCACCATTGCGTTGTCAATGACATCTCCATCAACATTGACAAACCCAAGTTCAATTCTTGTTTGTCTATCCCATTGACATAGAAAATACAATTGTCTATGACTTCATTTTCTATGATCCCACTTGCTCAAGGGGATCATTCTAGAGGTATGGTAAATACTAAGTGAGTGAATACATGAGGGTATTTAATCTTTTAAATGTTGACTTTGGTATAATGGTAAAAATTTGGGGGTAAGGAAC
Organism: Picea sitchensis; assembly: GCA_010110895.2. Lineage (NCBI taxonomy): Eukaryota > Viridiplantae > Streptophyta > Pinopsida > Pinales > Pinaceae > Picea > Picea sitchensis. The sequence goes on along the minus strand of SNQJ01S0152313.1, from coordinate 861 downwards.
TTTAAAATTACATCGAAGAACATTTTTTACCAATTTTTAAAACAAAATTGTAAAATTTCCACAATGGACTATAAATAACTAGCATACCCTCAAACCAGGGAAAGCCGCCGAAAAAAATAATATAGTTTTTTTTTTTTTTAATTTATTTTTATAATTATATTATTTCATGAGTAGAATTGTAATATATTATTTCATGTAGTATATTATTAAACACACACACACACACACATATATATATGGACCCTGGATTTAAGTAGTAAAAAAACCCCTTTATATGTAGTTATTGTGTTGATTGTTTAGAAGTAAAAGAACACTAATCTAGTTAACTGTTTGAGACGAAAATTCAACAAGGAATCATTCTGGAATGCACTAAGGGTTGTTTGTATATATAATGTGCACATATTGGACATTGCATTTGGTTTTATTTGGTTATAGTTAAATTAATTCTTGTTGATTGCCTTTATTCTTCCTTAGTATGCATCAGTAGTTGTTATAACCCTAAATTGCACCACACATGCTTACCTGGCATCAGACCATCTCATATCCTTTCTTTTCCAAAGCACTACTAAACAACTCTTTGAAAATCCTCTTTTATAAAGGCCCATGCGCCCTACTCCATTACTGCACGCGTGTACACGCTGGCTGACCCAAAACAACCAGCGTGGACTGACAAAAGCACGAAAAAAGGAATGTTGTTGACGGAACACAAAAGCTATGGGTGAGTTAACTGAAACTCCCGACTATGCATGGCCGAGGGTTCATCCAAATACCTAGCTCCTTCTAGCCTATAAAAGAAGGGGTAGGGGTCCCATTTGGAAGGAGGAAAAATATAGCAAAGAAACTCTGCCCATTTACGTATTC
>SNQJ01S0152312.1:26185-40463 GCA_010110895.2 Picea sitchensis | reverse complement strand
ATATAAGCCATAGGGGGTCTTTCCAATATAAGCATACAACCACCATTTCGGATCAAAACACCATACAAACAGTCTTATACTGAAACCGTTCATAACTGCATAAACCAAGAGCATGCATGTCAAAATATTAATTTTCAAGATACGAGATATAACACTTATCAGAAAAAAAAACCACAAGGTTTGATGCAACTGCTGAGAGGGGTACTCGTTTCCACTCAACCGTAGGCTCAGCGATTCTGAATGGATTTACCACTAGCCACCCCGAGCTTAGACCACGATGTTGTGAGACTGAGTCTCTGTTCGTTAGAAGTCGAGAACGAAGGTTACTCTCCTTCTTCTCTGCTTATCAATCACTCTGTATATTTTTTTCCAGAGTCCTTCCGATTTCTCCCCTCTTGCGATCTTTGTCGCAACTGCCCCCTTCCACACCTCTTTCCTGCCTTTTCTTTTCTAGTGAGGTTGCGTGTGGCATGAACTTTCTCGCGATGGTCAGGTTTGAGGCTTCCACGGATGGACGGTTCACCCCCATCCCTCATTAACTCATGAGGAGCCTCTTCACCTACCAACCTGGCGAGTAATTCATTTCGGGTCCAGCAAGTTGCTCTTGATCTTCGGGCCAGTGAAGACCAAATACGGTATTGGTTTTGGTGGAAGTTAACGCCACCATTCTAGGTGCCTTCCACCACCTTTCATTAGCCATCGTGGTCTCTTTTCAACATGTCCCTCTCCCAGCAGTCCTGCAACATATATTCATAACATTATTTACATTCATCGACCTTTTATACCAAGGTATATTCAAAATCACACATTCACATCTTTGAGTCTACCATAGTTTTTGGCTAGTATAGTTATTTTTACAGACTGGGGGAAACATGGTGTTACATTAGGTCACCACGTCACTCTGAGAGATTTTCACGTTGCACATCTAGTTGTCTCCAGTGGCCTCCAACAACGTGCGTGCACACCATGATCAATGCCGAACTCAGCTCTGTCACTTCGAATCAGTTTCTGCCACAATTATAGTTCATCCAGTGAATGCATCAGTTCAGTCTCAGAGACAGTAGCAGTTTTTAGTTAATCAATTCCAGAACCGTTTTAGATTAAATTAATAAGTGGTCTTCTATGTGTGATAAGAACCACTCTTTTTTGTTAAGTCAAGTGTGAAGTATACATTGTTGTACTCCAGCAGTGTTTTAGTCAAGTTAATTAGTCATTCTACAATTGTTAATGTAGAGTTAAGTCTCAGTCCCAGATGGACGAGAGCCTCTGCAACTCTGATAAATATGTAGTTTTTGTATGCTTTGGGGGTGGATTTTTTGGGAAAGGATAGCAATACATCAGACTGGTTGGATCTGTTCTATGTATGGATTAAAGCTCTCTACCTGGTGAATATACTCTTGATGATAGTGTTTTGTTCAAATCTTCATGTGTTTTTATCTTATCTTGAATGCAGTTTTGATTTGTGCAAAGTACATCTCATTTCCTTCAGCTATTGTATAACTTGTCTTTATTGATATGAAACCTGTGAAAACATCTAATGCTTGGTGAATATTTGTTTTTATTGCAACCTGTGGGATCAATTGCGTTTTTTATACATGTTTAATGTCTTGAAATGATATTTCAAGTATTGAACTTCTTGCAGCGGATTATTCATTGAGTAATTTGTTGTTTCCCTTTGTTTTTATTATTTCACTTATCTATCATTTGTGTGCCACCAGCCAAGGAGGACCCTCATCCATATCATTTTTCCAACCCCAACCATCAACCATGCTCTTGTCTTGGTAGAACCAACCCTCTAACTGACCAACAAAAAATTAAAAATCAACCATTCTAAACTTGAGGTGGCCTATCTTTTCCCTTTAGCAGTCAGGTGCAGACCTTAGGACCACCATTTGTCATGAATTTGATTTATGTGAGTATTGCATATATAGAAAATAGAAATATTTTCAATTTAATTCTAGTTCTCACAAATCTTCTAGGTTGTTGAACTTGATTCATTATGATATATATGGTCCTATTTAAGTTCCTTCAATTTTTAAATCTTTACATTATGTATTTTTCATTGATGATTATGGTAGTGAAGTTTGTTCTATAGTGTTTGACAAGTTATATAAGGAGAATGGCATAGAAAATAAAAGACATAAGACAACTCCATAGACCTGTTAGCAGATCATGGAGTTGCAAAATGCATAAATAGGTTGTAGATGGAGAGGGAAAGAAGCATGCTTAGTGGATCCAACTTAGAGAAGAAGTCCTAAGTAGAAGTGGTGTTTTTTGCATGTTACATGATCAAAAGGTCTCCCAAATTAGTGCTTGTGGATAACACCCTTATGGAGGTCTGGATGAGCAAAATCCCCTCACTTTAGCATCTTAGTGGTTTTGATTGTGAGGCATATGTTCATGTACCATAAGTAGTCAAATTTGAATAATAAGGCCATGAAATGTGTTAGGATATTTAAACACTTAGGAGTTAGTTAAGATCTACTTGGTCTAATGTGTCGATTAGGTAAAAGTGTGTTTCTTAGTGTGTTTCTTTAGTATGCATTAATATGCATTTGTAGTTAGGAAATCCGATAGTCACGATATGTTCCCGACATAGAGTGATCTGATGGTTCATATTCTCCTCGATCTTAACGACTGCATTTATTTGTGGATTAACACCCGATTGGTCCATGTTCTCTATTTAAAGAGCATGGAGGGTGATTTGCTGATGATCGATTGTGAGAAAATCTCTTGTAAAATCTCTCTATAATCTTTTTCTTTTGCATTAATAAACTGCTCAAAGTGGTCGCGTTAGCTGGGGTCGTGGAGGTTTCCCCATAGGGGTTTACCACATTAAAAAATGGGTGTGTTAATATTTGATATGGTTGTGTTAGTGGTTACTGAAGGTGTTCATCCTCTGTTGGAATACCTATGTAGTCGAACATGGTATCAGAGCTTGTTTGAAGACCTGCTCCCGTTGTAGATAGAGATCGTGAAGTTGAGTTGCCTAATCTATGGTTTCTTCAATTTTCGTACATTTATGGGATGAGAGGAATATTCCATTGTTTCCAAAACACTCGTTTCAGTTAGGAACACTTTTCGTTTCACTCGAAAAGGTTTTTGTTTGCCTAAGATGTGACCATTTTAGTCATATCCAGAGGTATAAAGCTTGAATACGCCCTTTTGAAATTTTTGCAGAGTATTATTTCAGTTTTATTTTGTTTGTTTATGGGTTGCTACTCTTGTAGATCTATGTATGCTCTTTTCCCCACACCTCGTGCGATCTCAGAAAATCAGAAACATATAGGAATAGGTGCATTTTATGGGTAAGCTAACTGAGATCTAACCCTTGTTGTCATGGAGAAGCAAATTTTTTTTCTTGTGTTAAAATAATTTATTTTAGCACGCTCTCCAAGGTCATCTTCAACAACAACAACAACCCCAATCCTCCTTCTAAACAATACAATATGTTTTTCTATCTCACTTGGTTAAAATTTGTCTTATTAAGTAATAGGTCTTGGGTTCAAGTCTCTATTTTGTTACTTTTTTTCTAAAGCGTTCATGCATCCATTGTAATGTGTATTTCACTTCAAGTATAAAAGTGAATCACTATAAGTAGCTTTAATATTTTATTTTAAAGTTATTTATTTTGCATGCAACTTTCTTTTATAAAGTAACTTCATTGTAAAAGTGATCCCTGCTTCTGTTTATAAAAGTGGGTCACTTCATAAAGCAACTTATTTGTAAAAGTGAGGGCATAACTTTCACATCCGAAGTCTGTTTTCAGTGCCGGTTTTTTTTTAAACCTCCTATTTTTTCGAGATATTTCCATCCATATCATCAGTTTCATTTTTTAAATCCATATTATATACATATTTAATATGGCTTCTTCCAGTGATCTTCTGTTTACCAACACCAACTACTTCCAATGGAAATCCCATATAGAGGATTTATTAAGAAGTAAAGTCCCGTACCAACTTACCTTGGGAAAGGAAAAAGAATCCATTGATGATGAAAAAAAATTAAAATGGGATAATAATAATGACGAAGCACATGGACTGGTTGAAATGTCCATCTCTTTGGATTTAAGGTTCCACCTTCAAGAAATTGATGATCTCGATGAAGCTTGGGAAAATATTGAATCTGTGTTTGGTAAACACAATATTAGTCAAGCACATAAGTTAGAAAATCAAATATTGACTTTAAGTCCAAATGATTTTTCTTGCATTGAAGACTATCTATCTAAGTTTAAAACACTTAGAATTTTATGTGAAGAGTGTACCATAAAGCTGGAGGAAGAGTGTTTCATCTATATTATTTTTTCTAAGCTCAGTAGTTCATATTATGTGTTTGTATCTACATTTTATGCCATGATAGAGGCTCTAGGGAAAGCTTATCAAAAACCCACTGTTGAGTCCTTTTGTGATGCTTTGATTAGAGAGAAATATAAGCTTGTACAACTTGGAGTGATCAACACTGCAGGTTCCTCCAACAAAGCTTTAGTAGCCCAGTAGAAAGATAAACCCAAGAATCCCAAGAAGCAACATCCTCACCACAACAACAACAAAAAACAAGGGTCCCAAACCCACTTAGACAGCTTCAGCGCCTAATGGTGACAAAGGAGCAAAATCTAAAAATAAGAAGGCCGACAAACATTACAACTTTTGTGATAAATATGGTCATGATGAGTTCAAATGTTTCAAGAAGATGATAGCTTTAGAAGCAATGATGAAGAAGCACAACATTAGTATTGATTCTACTTCTTCTTCTTTTTCTCATGGACATGCACTTTCTGCTTATGGTTTCTCCTTCAATGCAACTTCTACTTATGGTTTCTCCTTCAATGCAACTTCTACTTCTTCTTCTGATGAGTGGTTATTGATTCTGGATCATCTTATCATATGGCTAAGGATAAAGACACATTTTCTACTCTAAATGACTATAACACCAAGAAAATATTTGTTGGTGATGATAGATCTCTTAGTGTTGTAGGATCTAGAACAGTTCAAGTAGATAATCGTCATTTCAATGATGTATTATGTGTTCCAAGTATTTATTGTAACCTTCTATTAGTATATCAAATCACTCATTCACGTGAAGGTAAAATTGTAGAGTTTTCACCTCACTAAGTTGTAATCAAGGATCTAAAAGATCCTAAGCATGTTCTTGCAACTGAAATTGCTGATGATATTACCAGGTTGTACAAGTTTGACAACTTTGGGTCACCATATTTTCCATTAGTTTTTGTTTCTCATAGCTATGACTTGAGAAAACTTTGGCATGAGCGGTTTGGTCATCTAAACTATCCCTCATTGCAACAACTATGTAATCAACAGATGGTTACTGGTCTTCCTCTTGTTTCATGCAAAGATGGTGTTTGTGTCAGTTGTGTTCTCGGTAAACATCATCGAGACAATTTTGACAAATGTGCCTCTTGGCATGCCTTGGGCCCTTTACATGTTGTTCACAGTGACTTGTGTGGTCCACTTTCTTCTCCTTCTTTTTTCTGGGTGCAAGTATTTCTTAAATTTTATTGATGAATTTTCCAGACATACTTGGGTTTACTTATTAAAACTTAAGAGAGAAGTTTTTGACAAGTTTTTGGCCTACAAGGCCCTTGTAGAAAGCAATCTAGACATCAAATTCAAAGGTTAAGAACATATAATGGAGGAAAATATGTGAACAATAATTTTACAAGTGATTGCACTACATAGGGCATCCAAATGTAACACATTGTTCCATATACACCACAACAAAATGGTGTTGCTGAGAGAACGAACCACACATTAAAAATAATGGCTAATTGTATGATTCAATCTAAGGGATTAAGTCTAAAGTATTGGGCATAAACCATCAACTATGTAAATTACATAGTAAATCACACTTCCACAAAGGCTCTTAAAAATATGACATTGTAAGAAGCATGGACTAAAATTAAACAAGATGTAAGTCACTTCTGTGTATTTGGAAGTATAACATGGGCTCACATTCCTGATGAGAAAAGGAAAACATTCTAGCCTAAAAGTGAGAAGTGTATATTTGTTGGTTATTCTGAAGATGTTAAAGGTTATAGACTTCTTCAACCACATTGTAATCAAATTATAAATTATAAGAGATGTTAAATTTGATGAAAATATCTTGGCCTACGAGTCGAATTCAACGATTGTGCCCTCTTCGGCCTGCCAACCATCTTCGGTGTTTGTGTCTTCTTTTGTTCCTATTCTGGTTTCTTCTTCATATGATGAAAGCGAGGATGAAAATCCACCTCCGCCTTCTCACCTTCCTCTAGATGAGTCCTTTGAACCTAAATGAACACCAGCACCATCGCTTCCTAGATGGGTCTGTTCAACACAAGAAGCAACTGGTGATCTTGTTAGTGATCCTTGAGATCAACATCAAACACGTTCTTAGTTCCAGCGAGCCTCTTCTATTTTAGATCAAGTTTTAGAGACTCGTGATCTAGAGACATTTGCAGAAGATTTAGTTCATCTAGATTGGGATACATCAATGAATGAAGAGTATCATTCTTTAATGGAAAACGATACTTGGGATCTTGTACCTCTACCAAAAGGAAGAAAACTTGTCATATGTAAATGGGTCTATAGAATTAAGTATGCATCATATGGAAGTGTTGAAAGACACAAGGCTCAGTTAGTTGCCAAAGAATTTTCCCAAGTTGAAGGAATTGACTATAATGAAACCTTTTCCCCTATAGCCAAAATGAATTCCATCCGTGTAATGTCCCCAAGGTCGAGCCCTATTGTAAATCTAGTTTATGAAATGAATTGTAAATATGTTTTATAGGTTGGTGAGCCGAGTTTATATAAGCTAGTGGGGTTATGTGATTGTTAGGCCAGAGAGCCTAAGTGTTGAAGGCCAAGAGCCTGATTTTGTACCTGTATTTATGCGGAACAATAATAAAATATAAACACCGCTACGTGCAGACCGACCACGATGAATGAGTGATGGGGGACTAAGATTCCACAGAGTGGGCAAGGGATTAGGGGCTGGAAGGTGCGAAAAGGGACTAAGTGTTGAGCCTAGGGGCTTAGGTCCTTAGGAATAATATTTTAATATTATTCCAAAAGACATGTGAATAATATGTTTTATCCTAAGTTCTTTTGGAAGGACAAACAACTTCCGAATGGATGGAACACATGCTAAAGGAATGCATGCAGTTGCATGGGTGACAAGTGTCAACCCAGACACATGCAAATAAAATGGCTGAGATGAGCCGTGTTGGGGGTTCCTCCTCCATTCTACCTGACCGTCTAAGCATGAACCCATCCGATCTTTGCAAGAGATACCCTTGTGCACTCTGAAACAAAAAATCTTGTGTCTATATTTGCTTCTAGAAGGCTGGTACACCTTTTGGGTTGTGAACCGTTAAGTCTAAGTCGACCCCTGCATGGAAAAATTGTCACGCATCCTTGAGAACCAGAGCGCGAGTCTATCCTGTGCTGTTGAATCAAGAAAACGGAAGCGTCCCATCCCTGCTAACCCTGGTTATGCTGTTGCACTTGTCTGTTGCTGCCCGAGGGTGTTCATGTCTGAATTCCTGTTGACTGTGGTGGATGTGTAGTGTTTGACCCTGTGTGGCTTGTTGGCCAGACGTACAACACTCTCTCCAGGTGAGAGAGGTGGTTGAAGTTGGAAGAAAAGGTTGCTTGACCTATGAGCGACTCTCTCCAGGTGAGAGAGTGTGATGAGGAAGGAGAGAGCTCCTGGAAGGAACCCTGTAGCTGCCGCAGAGCTCGGAGAATTCTGGTCTAGCCTGTTGCTGAAACCCAAGGCAAGGGAGTTTAGCAGCTGAAGGACTATCTTGGTGACAGAGAAGGTGTATACTCCTGGGGTGAAACATACATGTGGGGAAGGAGAGTCTGTGGGCAGTGAGTATGAGTGGTTCCTGGGAGAGAATTCCTTCCTTGTGCCCGTGTGTTTTCCTTGTAACCTCAGCCTAGCCTAGGATTCCTTGCCTTGGGGTGGAGCTTAGTCCCAGATTGGGGGTGACCTACTGTTGAGCTTGATGAGCAACGCGGTCTAAGGCTAGGAGGTTCGTGGAAGGCCTGCACCTGGTTGGTGGAATTACCATCGTTTTCAAAGATAAGTACCAGATGATGCTCCAATTATGTTACTGCATGTCTATGTATTAATAATTATCATGTACTCTGTTGTGCATATGAATTAATGTTAAAGCCATTGATTCTTTATAATAATAATAATTCTTATGCTCACTCTGATTTTAAATGTGTTTAACCTATTTTAAATGCATGCCATATATATATATATAATTAAGCATGAGATTGTTATTCCACGAAGTAGCACTTGCCCGGTTGATGAAAAGGGGGGCGTTACAGTATGGTATCAGAGTGTTACAGCTTCAAATGAAAGAGTGTTACAGTATGGTATCAGAGCCAAGATTTCGACGCTGAGCCTAGATGGGCCAGTTGAGTGGTCTTTGGACCGATGGATTGAGGAGAAATTGTGTCTGGAGGACCAATTTCAGACCTTTGAATGCTTTTGAGTGTCAAGGAGTTACTTGACCATGTTACCAAGCTCAGGAGGTGTAGCGGTGTTATGAAACTGCAACCGATGTGGTATCTGGCCACATGGAGAGAGGACTCCACACCAGAAGTGTTGGAGCCATAGGATCTGTTCGGGGGAAAGGAGAACCCTCGTGACCGTCAGATCTGGAAAACGTGCGTAGGATTTAAAAACCCTTTGGAGTTGCATAGGAACGTGGAAATAATGATACGCGAAACCTCGAATTCATCGGGACCGTCCATCGGGGGGAACACATGGCTGCCAGACGACGTTTTGGCACCCGGGAAACCAAAAGGGAAGAACCTTATTTTCACAAGTCACGAAATAACGAAACCCAAAATTTCGAAATGATCTACACCGTAGATCGTAAGATAGGAAGTTGACCCTTAGATCAAGTGGAGGGGTAGACAGTGATTTTGGGATTTCGAAAAATGAAATTTCGAGAGGTGTGGATGCATGAACTCCCAATGCTCGAAACCCCAAAACGCCGAAAGGATCTGCGTCGTAGATTTGAGAAAGGTCTAATCGTTGGATTTCACTTGGAATGGACATGGACACATGGGTGTGTACCACGTGCCAGTGAGACAAAAGAAAAGTGAGCATGGTGGGACCCGATGACATCACCATAGATAATGTGGACCCTGTTGAGGGTGCCACTCGCCACTGTAGATGTGAAAACAATTGTGTTATGTGGGCCCGGAGGGTAGAGTAAATCAGGATTTCGGGATTCGCAAAGGAGGAGCACGAGGGCTCAACACTCCAACTTGTGAAGTCACGAGTTGTGAGAGGTGCTAGCACTTAGCCCTAGCCTACGGTTATATGTAGCAGGCGCTAACGAGGAGGGAGCCATACCCAAATCGCATCTCGGGTATCGACGTTTGGAGGAAGAAGAGTCGAGGGTCTTCGACTCGCGAACTCGCGAAGTTGTGAAAGGTGCCTTTGGTTACGAGGGTAGGGAGAAAGAGGGAGCTATCACCCGAAAGCGAGTATGAGAGTCTCGTGGACCGAGACCCCTAAACCAGAAGTCCCGGAATTTGCAGAGCCAAACAGAGCTCAGAAAACTTAATGGAATCGAAATGTTTTTTTTCTTGTTCATGTGGGTTTATGAGTGTTGTAAGTTTCTTGAAGGTTTAAGGGCCTGAAAAACTTCGGTTGATTGCACATTGTGTGTGCAGAGTTCAACAAGTGTCAGGTCAACCGTGAATCTACGCTGAGTAAAAAATGGAAAAGGTACATATTGCCTCTGAAATAGAGGACGAAAGGGTAGGAAGGGATGTCAACTTGGGAGTCGAAGGATCAAACTCTATTGGGCACGGAAAAGAGATGGATAAGGAAGGACATATGATGAAACTCATTGAAAGATTGCAGAAAGATGCCCAGGCTCACCGAGCCGATAACCGAAAGCTCATGAGGGTCAGGGATCAACAAGGTGAATTCAACTTAAAGATGTTGAAGAGCCTGGAAAGAATAGAAAGGCAATTGGAGAAGGGGAGTGACTCAATCAAGACAAAGAGTCGTAGGACCACTGAGAGGAAAATAAGATCAAGAAGTGCCAAGACCCCTGAGAGAAAAAGAAGATCGAGGAGTGGTAGCAAACATCATCGTTTCTCCCCAAATCATTCTAGCATGGAAGCACACAGTAGTTCAAGCCCGTCCCCTACTAGAAAACACCGAACATCTGGAAAGGATGAATTGAAAGGAGAGATGAACAAGATCAAGCCTCCAACGTTCGATGGAGAACATAAGAAGGAGGAAGATGTCGAAACATGGTTGCTAGGCATGAGGAAATATTTCCAACTACAGAGTTATTCCCCTCATGCAGAAGGAAGAATTGCGATGTATCAACTAAAGGGAAAAGAATCCATGTGGTGGGATCAGTTTGTGCATGTGCAGCACATCAGAGAGAAAGATCACTTGGAAGAAGTTCAAGAGGTATTTTGAGAAGAAATACCTGACCAAAAGGTACTATGACAGAAAGATGAAGGAGTTCTTCGAACTCAAGTTGGGCAGCATGACCATGGATGAATACGAATGAAGGTTTTTGGAACTACTGAAGTATGTTCCGTTCATCAAAGATGAGGCTGTCAAGATTTAGAGATATCTAAGTGGACTGCCACTTTCTATTGGTGACAAGATTCAGTATGATGATCCTAAGACTATGGAAGAAACAATAAGAAGGGAAACATTCTTATATGAACAACAAAGAGAAAGGCCTACTTTTCAGAAGGCTTGGGATGATCAGAAGAAGTTTAGGAAAGAGCAGAGGCAGAAGGGAAACAAGCCTCCCTTTTTCAGAAACAGTCCTCAAGGACAACCATCTTTCAGAGAGCCCAGGAAGGCTGAAGTGGGTGAGCAAATGCCCAGACCGCCACCTATGGAGTGTTGGGGTTGTAAAGGGAACCATAGGTACAAGGACTGCCCCCACAGAAAAGATAAAGCGAGAACCATCCACAATGTTTAGCAAGATGAAACAATGGAGGATATGGGCAGCAGGATGCCAAGGATCTATGCAGCCCTAGACAACAAGCAAGAATAATTTCAATCGCACATGATTGAAGTGGAAGGTATGATCAACAACCGACCATTTATTATTTTAAATTATTCTGGGGCTAGCCATAGTTATGTAGATCCTAGGGTGGTGGAAAGTTTGCATTTATCAAGAAGCAAAAATGAAAGGTCTTGGTTAGTGCATTTGGCTATAGGAACCAAGAGGAACGTCACTGAATTGGTTAAATCCTGTTTGATAGACATGAATGGATTGAGCATGAAGGTTGAATTGAATGTTCTTCCTTTAGGCTCTTATGACTGCTTAATTGGGATGGACTGGTTGGACCAACACCATGCCCTCCTGGACTGTCATAACAAGAGGTTTACATGCCTGGATGAGGAGGGAAATCGGAAAATAGTCCAAGGAATTCCCAGAGTTGTGGCTGTTAGAGAAATCTCAGCCATGCAGCTGAAGAAGTGTTATAGGAAAGGCTGTCAATTATTTGCAGCCCGTGTGGAGGAAGCATCCAAAGATGAAGTCTCAATAATTGGAGACCACGAGGTACTCACATAGTTCAAGGACGTATTTCAGGAGGTACCTGGACTACCTCCGAAGAGAGACATCAATTTTTCTATAAATTTGATGCCTGGAGAAGCTCTGGTGTCGAAAGATCCTTATAGAATGAGTATGCTAGAGCTGAAAGAGTTGCAATTGCAGCTCGAAGAGATTTTGAAGAAGGGGTACCTTCGCCCCAACATGTCACCTTGGGGTGCCCCGGTCCTATTCGTGAAGAAGAAGGATGGGACGTTGAGGATGTGCATTGATTTCCGACAGTTGAACAAGGTAGTTGTCAAGAACAAGTATCCTCTGTCGAGGATCGATGATCTTTTCGATCAGCTAAAGGGTGAAAAAATATTTTTGAAGATAGATCTCAGATCAGGATATTACCAGGTAAGAATAAAGGACGAGGATATCAGCAAGACCGCCTTTAGAATAAGGTACAGTCTTTATGAGTTCACAGTGGTGCCATTTGAACTGTCAAACACACCTACTGTTTTTATGTGCTTGATGAATGGTGTATTCAGGAACTATTTAGACACGTTTGTCATAGTATTCCTGGATGACATCTTGGTGTATTCCAAGTTAGGGGAAGAACATGAACAACACCTGAGGATGGTGCTGCAAGTGTTAAGAGAACACCAGCTGCATGCCAAGTTGAGCAAATGCTCATTTTATCAAAGACAGATCCATTACTTGGGACATATTATTTCAGAAGAAGGGATCACTGTGGATCCTAAGAAGGTTGAGACCATCCGAGAATGGTCAGTGCCAAGGAATGTGACAGAAGTTAGATCCTTTATGGGTCTGGTAGGCTATTATAGAAGGTTTATCACAGGGTTCTCAAAGATAGCTCATCCTATCACTTCCTTGCAAAAGAAGGAGAAAAAGTTTCAGTGGAGTGAAGAGTGTGAAGAGAGTTTCTAGCGATTGAAGTAGCTGTTAACCAACACTCCAATCCTGAGAATTGAAAATCCAAATATGGATTTCATGGTGTGCACAAATGCATGTAAAGAAGGGTTGGGAGGAGTTCTCAGCCAAGATGGATTTGTAATTTGTTATGAGTCCAGGAAATTGAAAGAGCATGAAAATAATTATGCCACTCATGATTTGGAACTGGCAACAATCATCCACGCTCTGAGGAAATGGAGACATTACCTCATGGGAAGAAGATTTGAATTGAGAACAGACCACCACAGTCTGAAATATTTGTTTGAGTAGCCAACCTTAAACCCTCGACAAAGCAGGTGCTTGGAGTTTCTGTGTGAATACGACTTTGATATCAAGCATATCAAAGGGAAGGAAAACAAGGTGGCTGATGCACTCAGCAGAAAGGTGCATGAATTGCATGCTACAACCATTAGCATGTACAGGACAGATATTAAGGATAGAATTTTGGAAGCTGCAAGTGCCGATTTGCAGTACAGAGACTTGGTAGCAAAGCTACAACAGCGTGAGAGACCACATAAAGAGGAAAGTTACACCTTGGGAGCTGATGGACTTCTTCTATACAAAAACAGAGTGTATGTACCCAATGTCCAGGATTTGAGACTTGCGATTCTAAAAGAAATGCATAAAGTGACTTATGCTGGACATCCAAGATATCAAAAGACTGTGGCAGAAGTCAAGAGCCATTATTTTTGGCCGGGTATGAAGAGAGAGATCGATGAATACATCGCTAGATGTATGGAGTGCCAGAAAGTTAAGGCTGAGCATAGGCACCCAACAGGGTTGCTGCAACCTTTACCCATTCCTGAGTAGAAGTGGGAAGTGGTGACGATAGATTTTATTACAGGATTGCCCAGAACAAGCAAGCAACATGATTCGATCATGGTGGTGGTGAACAAGCTTACAAAAGTTGCCCATTTTATTCCACTGAAAACCACTCACAAGGCAGCAGATGTTGCTGACATCTTCTTAAAAGAAGTGGCGCGCTTGCATGGAATTCCTAAAATGATTGTGCCTGATAGGGACCCGAAATTCACCTTGAATTTTTGGAAAGGGTTGTTCAAAGGATTCAGAATGAATCTGAATTTTAGTACATTGTATCATCCCAAGTCTGATGGACAGACAAAGAGGGTGAATAGAGTAATAGAGGACACACTGAGAATGTACGTGATGGACAAACCAACAAGATGGGAAGACTACCTACATTTGGTAGAATTTGCCTACAATAATGGGTATCATGCATCGTTGAAGATGAGCCCATTTGAAGCACTTTATGGAATAAAGTGCAACACTCTAGTAAGCTGGGATAATCCAGCTGATAGAGTAGTAGTTGGGCCAGAGTTGCTCAAAGAGATCGAAGACCAAATGATAAGAATTAAACAAAATTTGAAAGTTGCCCAGGACAGGCAGAAAAGTTATGCTGATAAGAACAGAACCCACAGAGAATTCAAAGTGGGTGATCATGTTTTCCTGAAAGTGAAAACTAACAAGAGTTCCCTGAAGCTGGGAAGTTGCGCGAAGTTGGTAGGAAGATACTGTGGGCCTTTTGAAATCCTGGAAAGGATTGGGCCAGTTGCATACATGATTTCATTACCTGCATCTATGACTGTACATAATGTGTTTCATGTTTCACTGCTTAAGAAATATATACCTGATGCTAATCATGTTATCGATTGGAATGTGATTCAGGTGGAACCAAGAGGTGTCCTACAAGTGAATCCTGTGCGCATATTGGACAGGAAAAGCAAACAACTCCGG
>SNQJ01S0152310.1:22948-34194 GCA_010110895.2 Picea sitchensis | reverse complement strand
GTTCGACTGCCTTTACCTTAATCCTTTTTAGCGCTGCACCAGAAATGAAACTCTTAGTAGCTCCTGGGTCTATCAAAATACTAAGGGTCCGGTCAGCGACAGTACCTGTCGTCTTGAGCACCGTTGAATGGTGCTCTGCCTTATGTTTATTCACCGCTGCATGAATCCGATGGGCCTTGGCCATATCTCCCACGGTAGCGAGTCCAGCTGATCTGGGTACCCTGGTCCTCTCCATGAGATAGTCACGCTGGTAGTGCGGCTCCCCACACGTCCAGCACCCCTTCTTCGGCCTAGTAGTCCTGGTACCTGAAGTAGAAGATGATTGCCCACTAGGCTGAAACCCTAGTCTATTCTGCTGAACAAGCCTAAACTGCTGCTGCTACGGGCGACGCTGCTGCTGGTGCTGTGGTCCTCGATAAGGTGTCCGCTGCTGAGGCGGTGGTCGTCGAGGTGTAGCAAAAGTGGATCCCCTCTCGAAGCCACGATGTCCTGGCATATGTCTCGCTGGTGTCTGATGCTGTGGCATACCAAATGAACCCTGCCCTGTGGGTCTCGCTCGAGTCCTGGTCTGACCCCCACTGATAAGCTCCTCCTCTGCTATGAGGGCCTTTTGGACAGCGTCGTGCAAGGTTTGAGGCATCGGGATCCTAACCTTTGCACGTAGGCTACCGTTAAGGCCAAACACGAACCTGTTGACCTTGAGCTTCTCAGTGTTAAGGTGCAGAGCATACCGGAGCAGCTCCATAAAATTTGCCTCGTACTCGGGCACTGTACGACCTCCCTGTCGTAAAGCGTTGAACTCATTGAGCTGATGCTCAATGAATTCCTCTGAAAGCTACCTCTCTCGGAACCTTTCCTCGAACAGTTCCCATGAAACGTCTTCCACGACCATGTTCAATTGCGGCAGGAGCGTCTTCCACCATAGAAGAGCGCTCCCCTTCAGTTGAAAGACCCCCATGCGAACCTTCATGTTGGAGGTATAATCGCGAAGTGCAAAGCACATCGCCATATTCTCCAACCATGCCTCGACGGCGGCACCGTCCAGGGCACCAAAGAAATCAGGAAATTTTACCTTCTTGAGTTCACGGTGAATGCTACCTGTAATGGCTGGTGCACGCGACGGAACCTCAGGGGGTGCCGGTGCCCTGGCCTCGTCTCTGTCCAATCGGCTGATCAGAACCTCAGACATGCGCTGAAAGGATCTCATCATCCCAATCACATCACCAACCGTTATCTGCTCTTGTCCAAGAACCTGTTCACCTCCCTGGGGGTTAGACCCCTCAGGCATGGATGCTGCTGGAGGCGTCACGCCTCTTCCCCTAGCACCCCGTCGTCTGCCTCCACAACGTCCTCTAACCATGATTACCTGCATGCACACAATCCACTCGATCAACAACAGTATAATCAATCTAATCCTGTCAACGAAAGCCGTAGCGAATCCCAAGTCGCGGGTCGAACCGGCTTTGATACCATATGTAATACCCTCCTTGTTAGGACAACGACCCTTTAACATAATTTATTTTTTTTGTGTTAAGGTGTGTGCGCATCTAGAAGTAACTGACACACTTGACTCTACGTTGCCACCTGACAACCAACAAGACGCTACCACGAAGATTACCACAAGAAGACAAGGGCACACAACAACTAGTTGCAAGCAATGAGCGACCCAAGACATTAGGCGCACACAAGTACTGCAACAATAACGACCAAGGACATAAGGCACACTACGCAAACATTCACGACATACTGGGTTATGCACCGTACGAACACAGAGGGAAGAATCCATAGTAGTAGGTCTTACTATTTCTTCACAGGAAACAAGGGCATTTAATCTTAGTTCTCTGCTCCGGAGAGAGAGAAGGTCAGATAGGCTCCTGGCCGACTGCTCAGGCAGAAACTAGTAATCCCCTCAGGTGTGTCGCAAGAGTGGAAACCCTGCCTTTAAAGGGCCCGAGACTCTTGATACGGCACAACATTCTTTACCCAAAAATAGTCACACACACAGACTTATATACTAGGCTACAAGGAGGTGTCTACATCCCTCGTGACACAGGCAGACAATCCCACTAAGCTAAGGACTATCATCAGACAAACCCCAGGGCAATCAACTTAACAATAGAGTAACATAACCCTTCAATTGTGAGCGAGAATTAGAAATCAAAATCCCACATTATGCATGTCGCGCCACCAAAAATCTAAACATTTAACATTTCTTCAATCCAAGTGAAATTACAAGCGCGCAAGATGCCCGATATACGTAAACTATCTAACAGTAACCAACTAGAGGCACAATTCCTTTTATTTCCAGGTGCGCTTGTTGATCAATCAATCATTAATTAAAATATAACACATATAAATAATCTGCGATATCAATACCATAAATGACGACCACATGATCATGTACATCCCCTTCAATATTAGTATTAGCATAAGATATTGCACAACAACGCATTAACAATGACCTTACCTCATTATGACCTCCCATTACATCCCAGTACCCTACATTAACATCTCACTATCATCCATTCCATTATATCAACTTCCATTGCTTTGTAAAAACATTAATTAAACATTAACTGAATTAAATAGCTTGCTAATATTGAAAGCTAACTACATAAGTAAATGGTTGCTTCCTTTATGGCTGTCTTAAAATAATTCTCAATTTGCCTTCTATTCTAATTTCATCCAATTAGCCACTAATTGGCTGCAATAGTAAAATCTTAAGGTAAAAGTAAAAGTTCGATGCTAGGGTAAAATGCTTAACTATCATAAGATTATTGATTATGATATTATTAAATAAAACCATCCATAATAACAATGTCATTATAAAAACCTTGCAATGAAAATAATGTTAAATTCCATTTCCTTCTAGCTAATGCGAACAATACATGGGCTATACGTTGCATTAACAACAACCTCCCATAATAACCCTGCCATCATATTTAGATCACAAACCTTGCAATTTCACTAACACAAATAGCTTGATGTCAGTATGGTATCATGGGTAAACATACATCTAAATGGGTTTTAAATAAGCTTACTGCCTTCTACATATACATATACTACCCTATGTACTTATGTAAAAGGGGAGCATCCTTGAAGAAAAAGGTAAAGGAATTTGTATTTCCCTTATTGTTAATGACCATTTAACTTTAATTAAAAAATGAAAACCTAAAAAGGTAGCTTGTCATTATTAAATGAAGTCTAAGATAAGAAGACTGCCCACTTTACTGATCCCCATTGTCCAATCCAATTCTAATTTCCCCAAAGTCCTTTCCATGATACATTAGTAAAGCTCAAGGTAGAAGGCTGCTAATTAAAAAAAACTAACATAGCATTACGAGACCTTTCAAGTAGGGACCAGATCTAGGTAACTAATTAGCGATGCTTTTACCCTCAACTATCTTGGCACTATCATGAAGTAACTAATCCGAATAATTAAGGAACCCTGCATTACCTAGCCTGACCATAAATAATCGTGTCTCTGCCTCCCTTTTTATTTTAAAATAAAAAGAAGCATTGTAGTCCAACCAATGGCGACTTTACCCTTCTGTGTTATATTAACAAAATAAGCATTAAGAAATTTAAACAAGGGCTCAAGACAGACCTCTCATGCATTAATCAATAAATGGGACGGATTACCGAATGTAAACAAATTTTTCATGATTTCGGAAGGGTGACAGCGTATTACATTCTACAGCCATATTGATTCAAGTGGGAGGGCAGCTGATTTACATCCTAATATAGTCTAACCCTAACTCCCTTTATTTTTAAAACCACACCATTACCTCTGCGAACTAGAGCAACTCAATAAAACGAAATTAGCTCTTACATAATCCTATAACAATAACAAATACTATAACGTGCTTTTACCCAATACTACACAGTTCGCGCTATCCATAATAGTAAGTTCCAGCATCATCTGCTAAAGGAATAGGGTCTTTACCATCCGAGTTACTATCACATTGCAGTAGATAAAATGCCCACAACAGAAGGTAAGAAAACGCCCCAGCAGTTTTAAAACGCCCACCAAAAAATAATCAACGCACACAGTAGATTTAAAATGCCCGCCAACAATCAAAACAATACTCAGCAGTCAACAATACTCAGTAGCTTTTAAAACGCCCATAAAAAATTCAAACACCCACAGCAAAAGCTAAATGCCCACAGAATAGTAAAAACGCCCCAGTGAAGTAAATACACACCCCGGCAGAAAAATTGACGCCCACAGTAGATTTCAAACGCCCAACAATCAACGCCCATGGTATATTTATATGCCCACCAGCATTCAACAATCCTCAACGTTCAAAACAAATCTCGGTAGATTTTAAAACACCCATCAAAATCAATCGCCCACAGCCAAAGCAAAATGCCCACGGAGAGTAGAACGAAATAACATAAACTCAAACAAATTTACTGGAACCCTAAAACTGTGCCAAATATAAAAATGAATAACCATAAACCCAAATAATTTACCAGAAGCCCTAAAACGGTACCAAATATAAAAACAAGTGAAATAACCATAAACCCAAAACATATTTACCGGAAACCCTAGAACTGTACTAATGATAAAAACAAAAATCTTCAGAAATTACCCCCCCCTTTTTCTTGCAGAGTTTAAAGGACGAGGAAATAACATTTTAAATTCATTTATATATTTATTTATATACTCCATTGTTAAATAATTGTATTACTATTGGTTCAATCTGAGCTTATGTATGAGTTTTAAAGAATATAGTTTTAATCCTTTAAGCATTCAATTTATTCACTAATGGTCATGCGTTCGGTCAATCAAAACTATGGCTTTTGGTATTCGTTTATTTATGAATTAGTTTAATTTTTGAAAAAACCCTTGCGTTCATAAGGGAGTTATGTTTTCAATAAGTTAATGAACTCTCATTGCAGGTTGCGGTTAAGGAAGGAGAGGCCTTCAATGAAATTTATGGTCTGAGTTAACTAAAACGTATCCGTTGACATATTAGTTGTAGTTGTATGAATTCAACGCTAATGAATCCAGGAACTAGAGCTCAGGTACGTTCTAAAAATTGTATTCTCCTTGCACTGCATTGAGGTGCGAACTCTAGCCTAAAATCTCATAATGATGTTTTGCTTAATTATTTTAATGGTTGTTAGGGTTAATTATTATTACTAATGATATTTGGGTAAAGGATCAGGTCAATATTCATAGGATCTATTCGTTTAGAATTAGGGTTAGGCTCTTTTTAGAGTTAGAGTTAGGGCCTTGGATATAATAATCAATTTATGAATTTTCAATAATTGAGAGGGATATATCTACTTACGAGTTTTCTCATAATAGTCACAATGACCCTAGGTTCTCTCCAAATCACCTTGTTGTGAGGATTCAACAAACTCACTCAAAAAAGAGGGTGCCACTAGCAAAATTCCTCCAATATTTCATTGTGTGTCCTAAAGAGAGAAATCCCAACCTATGCAAGTGTTTGTTCTTAAAAGGAAGACGAGACAAAGCCAAAATCTATAAAAATTGAATAAAATCATTTTTAGGCCGTCATGGACATATTTCTAAAAAGTATAAAATTTAGCCAACAAGGACTAGCTAATAGGTGTGGAAGTAGAGATTGATCAGTATGGTAGTTGTGGTATTTAATAATAAAATTCATAATTGTCCCTAGGGTTTTGATTCCATGAGTGTTGTTGATTTTACCAATTGCTTCTCTGGAAGTGGGGATACTATTTTGCACTTTTTATCTTTCTTATAGACTTCTTGATAATGAGATTGACGACATGGTTTCGGTTTTCATTACTCTCATTCCTTCTTTTAAAATTATTTATCAATCTTCCTCTCTGGCATGTTAGCACATTCTAGTGTTTGTGCTTAGTCTTCTGTTATAATTGTGTTTGAGATAAAATTGCTTGCTATTATGCTTGTAGACACTCAAAGGAGGGTGAATGAAAGAATCCCTTTACTATACTTGTGTGTCCTAACAAGAGTGAAAGACCAACCTATGTGAGTCTCAATGCACAAATGTTGATGATAAAGACCCGAAATTTTTGAATGTCATATAAAAGCCTTTTAGATTGTCACAAAAATGAATTTGAAAACTACAAAGAATTTGTGATAAAGGACTTAGGAAATATGTGCCTTATGATTTCAATACACTGGAATTAAGGATTACCTATACATAATTTCTACTAGACAATTTAAAGTCAATCTGTTGAGAGTTATGGTAAAATAATGATTAGAGTAGCTGTTAGGAAACATAATGAAAATTTTAGTGTGTTGAATGTAATTTAGCAAAGGAGATTAGTGTGTGAGTCAAAGTGTGTGCACAAATAAGAGAAAAGAGTAGTATCACAATGAAAACAATTTAGCACAATCCTACCTTGAAGTGGATGTTGATATGGAACAACATAAATGAATTAGCACAAGATAAGATGTGGGGATGATGATTATTGATGGAGTGATGACTTTCTCACTGTTAATATAATGCATAGTCAATTTTTATACATGGGTTGTTAAGAATCACCCTAATAATTCTAATCAACTTAGTTGAATGTAATCACATACCTTGATTTCATGGAACAAAGACAAAAACCCTAGGTAATTTTGATCCTTGACATGGTCAACGGGGATCATTCCTCCATTCCTATAAATGTGTATGCACAAAAACCTTTAGAGGATGACAATTCAGTGAGTGTTGTTTACCCAAGTTATCACCCTACTACATGTTGAAATCCATGACATTGTTTCCCCATTAGGATTAGAATTCCATATAGTTTACATCCCAAAGAGATATGTATGCCTCCTTCTTATTTTGTTTGTTTTTCTAAGGACTCACAAGCGAGTTGTATCAAATTGGTATATGATAGGGTGTGATTCATCACATGTCATTGTCCCTTCACCTACTCCATACCTCCTCCTTAACCATGGGTGACATAACACTTTCATTCAATAGTAAAATTGTTACATTTCATTTTAATGCATCATGTGTACTAAGGGCTTGAGCCACCATAGAAAGGGAAACATACAAAGAATATTTGTCTTATGAACAGATATGGTACTATCATTTTGAGGTTTGTATAGAGATTTTATTATAGAATACACTACATTTGCACCATAATATAATCCCTACACTCATGTAAACCATCTAACACAGTCCAAATTAGACATAGACATAATATTCTTGCGACGAAATAGCTATACTATTGACGAACGTTTTCCACAAACATTAATCCTTATCATACTCGAACCATATAACCACTTTACTCCATAACATTATAAACCTTATCATACCTAACACCTAACCCTTAATTCTCTCCATACCTAACCCCTATAAACATTAACCCCTAATCCCTATAAACCACAATTCTAAACCAATGTAACATTTATCTGACTTGTAACTCCTAATGAGCTTAACTACCATAACCCCTAATACAAAATTTCGACATGAAGATCATTGAAACAAAATCAAAGCCTATCATAACATGGCCCTACAATCTCTATAATACAAAGATCATGGCTCTGTCAATTGACATAGGTGAAAAGGAAGATGTGTCTAGTGACACCAAAATAACAGGAGAATTATTAGTAGAGAATTGTAAATTCATTGTATTAAGAAAAAAATTAAGTAGAATGTGTTTTTTGACACAAAGACAAAATAATCTATGTCAACTAACACACACTAGAGAAATGAGGAACCAAATGAAAATAATGTTCAAACTAGCACAAGAGAAAGAATTTGTGTTGATTTTCATAGAACATGGAAGGCATGATACAAATAAGAAAACTCTAGAATTCATGTTGACCTACACATTATTGAACAATGATTTGATAGATGATAAAAGCTATAACTAGGGCTTCAACAAGGTGATCAATGAGAAAATTGGGAAGAATTAATTCTACATATTCAGAGGGCTATCATGACAATCAACTAGACTATTAATGACATCAATACCAAAAATTTATTGATACGATGAAACAAGGAGTATAGGTTACAAACATTATGATATTAGACAAGGATGGAGCACAAAAATACATTTGGAAATAGGAGATCTCTCTCTTGTAAAGAACCTCCCGTTCGTCAAGACTAGAAACCTCATATAACAAGTGGAATTTTTTTTTTTTGTAAACAAGTGTGTGCGCGTACAAGGGAAACAACATATTCGACTCTACTTCGCCACCCAACGACTAACAAGATGAAACCACGATGATCACAACAAGAAGACATAAGGTGCACAACAAGTAACTACAAGCATTAAACGACCATAGACATAAGGCGCACAACAAGTAACTACAAGAATTAAACGACATACTGTGTTATGTACAGTACGAACACAGATGGAAGAATCCATAGTAGTAGATTTTACTATTTCTACACATGAAAGCAGGGCGTTTAATCTTAGTTCTCTGCTCTAGAGAGAGAGAATGTCAGATAGGCTCCTGGCCGACTGCTCAGGCAGAAACTAGTAATCTTTGTCAGGAGGTCGCAGTGGTGGGAACTCTGCCTTTAAAGAGCCCGCGACTAATGATACGACCTTAGAGGTGTGTCGCAAGAGTGGAAACCCTGACTTTAAAGGGCCTGAGACTCTTGATACGACACTCGATTCTTTACACAGAAAATAATCACACGCACAGACTTATATACAGAGCGACTAGTTTTATCAGATCGAAGAGTCTGATATCATACAACTGTGAGTTTGGACAATTCCAATTATAGTACTAACCCTGGAATTAACCCGACCCTAAACATCAGCATAGAAATAAACAACAATTTTATTAACCCTAAATTTAACAGCCCAACCCTAAGCCAATCAAATAAAAGCACCCTACAGAAGGAACCCATCAGAGAACATGGAGGTGTCTACATCCCACCCGACACAAGCAGACAAAGCACACGAAAGGTTTACCAACCAAGTACAACATTATTTAAATGAACAACAACCCTCATTTACTAACTCAGAGTAATTTATTGTACTTAATTCCAAGACATTCCACCATATATGTTTATCAATAACAATAATTTACACTAGCATTACAATAAATAACCATATCATTACACTTTATATTACAATAACATTGCAATAAAATAACAATGATCTTACATTTCATATGTTATCAAACACTAACATTGCATTTTATTTATATTGCAAGAACAATACATTTACATATTTCAAAAACAATATATGACAATGATCTTAGATTACAATACATTGCACATAAAATAACAATGAACTTACATTTCATATGTTATCAAACACTAACATTGCATTTTATTATATTGCAAGAACATTATAATTACATATTTCAAAAACAATATATTACAATTACATATTTCATAAACAAAATATTCAATGACATTCCTTTACGTATTACAGTAACAACATTACCTAATCAATACATTTACACCTTACTAACACAATTTATGATATCATTAACAATAAAACCAATGGTGGTGAGTACATACCAGACCAAAAGGGAAACTTATGCGTGCATGCCAGAAATCACGCCTTAAATTGGTAGCCATCAAAGACAGCTGTCGGAGACCAAAATCAATCCGAAAAATTCTAAATTGGCAACTGACAGAATCCGAGAATCAATTCAACAATTTCCAATTTAATCCAAAGTGCATCTTGCCATCCCTTAACCTTGATAAAGCATTAAGTAGCAAAATAAAATGTGCTAGAACAAAAATTCAGAAACCAACTTACAAAATGGAAGTGCCAGAATGAATTTGCCGGCACGAAATTTCAAAAACGAATTCTCAGAATTAATCTTACAAAAATGAAAATGCCAGGAACGAACTACCAACACAAATTTGCCAGAACGAATTGTCAAATGATCTTACAAAAATGAAAATTCCAGAAACGAATTGCCAGCACGAAATTGCCAGAACGAATTCTCAAATTCATCTTACAAAAATGAAAATGCCAGAAACGAATTGCCAGCACAAAATTTCCAGAACGAATTCTCAAAATCATCTTACAAAAATGAAAATTCCATAAACGAATTGCCAGCAAAAAATTGCCAGAACGAATTCTCAAAATCATCTTACAAAAATGAAAATGCCAGAAACAAATTGCCAGCACAAAATTTGCCAGAACGAATTGTCAAATGATCTTACAAAAATGAAAAGGCCAGAAACGAATTGCCAGCACGAAATTGCCAGAACGAATTCTAAAAATCATCTTACAAAAATGAAAATGCCATAAACGAATTGCCAGCACAAAATTGCCAGAACGAATTCTCAAAATCATCTTACAAAAACGGAATGCCAATACACTCATAGCCGTATTTAAAAACGCCCCCAGTCAGATATAAACGCCCACAACCATATATAAATGCCCACATGAAAACAAAATACCCACAGTCATATAAAAACGCCCACCATAATTTATTAACACCTACAACAATACAAATGCCCACAATAATATATAAACACCCCCATTATTACAAAACGCCCATAGCCATATATAAAAACACCCACAGTGATATAAAACGCCCCCATTAACATGAAAACGCTCGTTGCAATGTATAATACGCCCATAGTGATATAAAACGCCCCCATAATCATAAAAACATAGCCATAAAATCTCTTTTATCCAAACCGACATGCAACAATAGAGTAAGAAGAAATATTTTATAATCGTAACACCATTTCAATCGCCGAAGAACAAGGAAAAAAAACCAATCAATCCAACGAGAACCCAAGCAGATTGAAGTTAAGTATTTTTCATCTCACAATGCCAATACAAAAGTGTTGATAACAATAAGAGAGGGCTAAGGTCCTAATACCTTCTATCATACAAATGAAAAACATACCGTTGCCTTAACTCCTGCCTCGAATGATGACTGCGCGCTCCGTGCCACTCCTGCTTTGTGCCGCTCCCGCTCGTCGACCGTCGAGACTACACCGGTACCTCCCAGCCAATTGCTAGGGGTACTCTTCTTCCCCCTTAGCCCCCCGAGCCGCAAAGGGGCCACACACTATCCAGATGGTATTCCTTGCTTCCCAGCTCACCTCGCAAGGCCGAGCTACCACTCATATTCGAGCTGGGAAAACCCAACTCCTCACAAGTAATCAGTCAAGTCACAATTCTGGCAACGTAACGTTACGCTAACAACCAATCCCCCTTCTTCCTCATCTTCCCTTTCTTTTATAGATTTTTTTGAACCTCAAACTTTCCCTAAATCACAATTAATTTAAGTTTTAATAAAAATAATTCTAATTATTCTCCATCGCACAAGTGTCGTCCATCCCCCTCTTTTC
>SNQJ01S0152307.1:22948-42972 GCA_010110895.2 Picea sitchensis | reverse complement strand
ATCAAGAGAGATTTGAACTCTCCATCCTTGACCCTTCCTTCCACCCAAGAATATATGAAAGATAATAAAACTTTACATTAAATCATCACCATCAGCCAATCATCACATAGAACCTGATACTGCTTCCCGAGACTTCTTCAATTTCTGCAATTCTTCAATTCTTGGAGTACTCTGATCCTATAGATAATATTACTCAATGTATTCTCTAAAAATCCTCCAATTTTCACTCCTTGAATCCTCCCCAAAAAGAGGTTATAGAAAGAATGGTAGACTTTATTCAATTATGGTATGTTCAGAAGACCTAACTTGTACAGCATGCCCCGCGCTCGATATTTAACATCTCATTCTGAAACTTGCACAGAAGAAACTACAATATGTACTATTTCCAATGGAAGTGGTCCCACTTCATTTGGATTCTATATGAAGACGTTATGATGGTTTTACCTGGAACACCTGTTTATTGACTAGCTTCAGGACTGGTCACAAACCCTATCTTCCACAGAGTGTATCTCTGTAATTATAGAGAATCAAGAGCTGAAATTTTTACCAGAGGTACCTTGATATGTCTTCTCAATACCATAACAATTTCACCATCTGAATTGTTCTAGAAAAAAAAATTTATAGCAAAAATGGTAAGATGACCTGAAAATAACATACCTTAGAACACATCACCAAAAGACTTCATCCTGCCTTGAAATTCGACCTTCTTTTACTTCTTATTCCCTCTGAAATTCCACTTGTATCAAATGAATGTATAATTATGTTTATTTATACCATTTATGTCACTTCCTTTTAACATTAGGGCTGACCTGACACTTTCTTATTTTGCAATTCTTTTCTTTAATTATCTTCAGGGCCTACATGTACAATTCACTTTGTCATCTTCAAAAATTCATTCTCCTCAACCATGAGGATCCACGTGACGTGCCACATACCATCGGAAATAACATGATGTATACTATCCATCCATGGGTGTTTTATATGCATGTGCATTTTCCTTCATGTCCAAATACCTTCATCAATCTTGCAGTCCAAAATCGATGACTAGGGTAGACATCAATGAAAACAACCAATCTTCCAACAAGAGATTATTTATAGTGTTAGGGTTGGTCCCTATTATTTGGTCCTCTTCCTTATTAATCTTACTCTCTATATTTTATGCTTCTCTGGATTTTTCCTCTTCCTCTTTTCTTTTTCTTTCCTCCTCTTATTTCTTCTTTATTTCTTCCTCCTCTTTTTCTTTATTTTCCTTTTCTTCTTATTCCTTCCTCTTTCTCTCTTCCTCTTCTTTCCTTTTCTTTTCAACCGCTTCTCTAGCCTTTTCTTGTGCTTTCATTTTTCTACAGCTTTGTGGGAAACTTCTTTTTCTTTTATTTCCTCTTTAGCTTTTCTTTTCATTTCTTCCTTTAACTTCATCTTTTTCTCTATCTCAAGCTTGTTGGTTGCCTCTTCTTCTTTATTTTTCTCTATTGATCCAGGTGGATATTGGTGGCCACCCACCTATTCCAATTGGCTCCTCTTGACAATTTTTAGTTCATCATGTTCTTTTTGACTTCTTTGTAATTGTGGGTTCTACACTTTCGAGGTTGTATGAATCCCTACACATATTCCAGGTGGATATTGGTGGCCACCCACCTAATCCAACTAGCTTATTTTGGAATTTTTCATGTCGGTACATCTTTTTGTAATTCTAGGGTCATTTTCGGGCCCTAAACAATGTTTTTTGTATTGCCACAATCAAACTATATATGGAGTTATAGTATGATAGTGTAATGTGTAGTTCTAAAAACTACCTTTCCAGTGGGCTATTACATGCCTAAAACGAAGGTCGTATGCAAAAATTAAGACCCCAAGAAGTTGAGGTACCAACTTACACATTGGTGCCCACATAACTTTTGGCGTTTCACCTCCTAGGGCTAGGTTTTTTAATGTATAGGGTTTTTCCATTCATGAATAATGTTAAAAGGGCCTCTAGAGCCTCATTTTAATCATTCTGCTTAGACAGATGTGCGTAGCAGCCACATCTCTTCTCAGAGATAGCTACCACCATTCGAGCAAGTTGTTTCAGTTTTGTAGTTTCATCCTATTTCATTTATTCAATAGAAGATAGTGTTCACTGGATATCTTTTGTTATCTCTGTGTTATTGTAATCAGTTTATTAGTCAGTTCGTTCCACTCATAAATCTACATCAGTGGTATCAAAGAAATCGACTCTTCATTTATTTTTCTTCGTGCATGTTGCCAACAAGATCTAGGTACAAGAAGTTGGGACTTGAACCAGTCAATCCTTTGCAAGATCGGTCGCGCCGAGCCCGACAACAACCCATGGAGGATGAAAAGAAAGATGATGGAGCTAGAGATCCTTTTAAAATGTTGCTCGAGGAATCCCTTGCGCGCCAAAGAAAGGAAATGATGGACAAGTTTGCACAGATCCTTCGACAGTTTCCCACAAGAGAAGCATCTTCATCAAGCGTCCATGCAACCCCCTTCAAAGTACAGGTAAATTTTTATATTCCATTATTTGAAGGACTAATAGATGCAGATGTTGTAGATAAATGGTTGAATCTACTCGAAGGGTATTTTTTGGTCCAATATTTTTCTAACGGGAAAAAAATTACTTTTTCACTCCTCGAGGTCGTCCCCCATGTTAAGGACTGGTGGGAAACTTAATCTAAGCAAAGGTCCATAGAAGAATATGTAATATTTCCAATTGCCCCCACATGGGATTCCTTTAGGGATGTCATTAAAGAATAGTACTACCTTGTTGGAAGCTACAAGAACCAATACACCAGATGGACCACCCTATGTCAGAAAAGGGACCAGACAATACCAAATTTCACTAATATTTTCCATACCTTGTGCACCAAATTGAGTATCAAAGACTCTGAGAAACATCTAGTGCTCAAATATCGCGGATGTTTGCATAGATACATTCAAATGGAAATGGAGTTTGTGGACATCGCATCATTAGGTATGGTGTATAGAAATGTTGTCAAGATCGAGTAGAAATTTAAGCAGAAGAGGCGAGAGTTTGGATCTGCAAACTCTTCAAAGTAGAAGCAGGGAAAAAGCAACCCCAACCCAGACAACAAAGGACAAATAAAATATTTCCACTCTCAGGACAACTAGTCCAAGCCACAAAACAAGAAGGGAAATGAGAAGTCAAAGAAGGACACGCAAAAATGGTGTGAACACCATAAAATTCCTTGGCACAACACCGAAGAATGTCTCTCCAAGCAGTCACTCATGGCCGAGTTGAACGCTTCTGAGTCATAGGCTGATTCTGAATTCGAATCAAATCTAGAATCAGGGAAGCAAATTATCGATGTTGAACCCAATGCCACGGTCACTACCACCAAAATCCAGCCAAGTGAACCAAAAGAACCAGAGGAAGGGGAACGCCTCTTTCACTTGTAGATGTGGGTAAAGCGGAATTTTCTTCATTTCATTATCGATAGCAGAATCAAAAGAACCTGGTATCAGCAACGGTTTTCAAGCGGTTGGACCTGCCAATGGCACCGCACTCACATCCCTACACTAACAGTTGGGTTCGCCAAGGAAGAAATCTTCATGTCAACCAATAGTGTCATCTGCCCTACGACATCAAGCCCTTCAAAAATGAGGTATTATGTGATATTTCTCCCCTTGAATTTTGTGATGTTCTTTTAGGACAACCATATTTGTGGAAGAGACATGTTGTGTATGAGTCGAGACCCCAGAGTGTTATTATTACTTTGGGTAGACAATTGTACAGGATACCAGAGGTGGCACCACCTACCGCTATTTCTTTAATATCTACTAAGCAATGCAATAAGGTCATTTCAAAGACCGGGAAGTTTGTCTTCTTTGTGATACATTCTCACAGTAAGCAAAAGATTGTTGTCACATCCATGGCCTCTACATAGAGTCTCTTTTTGTAGCAGAAGCAAGTGGATGAGATCGTGGAAGAGTATAGATACATCTTCTCCTCATCCACCGGAGTACCGATGCACTGCCAAGTCAAGCATCCAATTGATCTAACCCTCAGTGCACCTCTTCCTATCGGACCAATATATCATCGCTCACTGATGGAAAATGATGAAATCAAGAATCAAATCCAAGAGTTGCTTCAAAAGGGGCACATCATACCTAGCTCCTCCCCTTGTGGAAGACTAATTGTACTGGTGCAGAATAAAGACGGGACCTGGTGGCTTTGCATTGATTACAGATCGTTAAACAAAATCAGAGCCAGGAACCGGTACCCAATTCCTAGAATTGATGACCTTCTTGACCAACTCAAGGGGGGAAATTTCTTCAGCAAGATTGATATAAAGTATGTCTAACACCAAGTTCCCATCGAACCAACTGATGTATGGAAGACAACTTTTCAGATCTAAAGAAGGTCTCTTCGAATGGATGGTCGTGCCCTTTGTCTTAACAAATGCACCAACCACTTTTATGAGGTTGATGAATGATGTATTAAGACCTTTCACCAACTCTTTTTTGGTGGTATATTTGGATGACATCCTCATCTTCAACATAACTTGTGAGGAGCACATGCAGCATATTCAATAGGTTTTGAGCACTCTGCAGCAGCACAAGATATATGCCAACTTGGAAAAATTATCCTTTGGAATGAACAGGGTCGAATACTTGGACTACATTGTTGATGAGAATGGGGTACATGTTAATCCAACTAAGATCCAAGTCATCCATGACTGGCCAGCCCCGACCACACTCTCCGAGCTTCGGAGCTTCCTAGGATTGGCCAACTTCTACCGATGGTTCGTGTTAGGATTCTCCCATATTGCATGGGCCCTCAGCCAAGTGACCAAGGGCAGTGGCAGGGCAAAGTTTGCATGGGGGAACGAAAAATAACGAGAATTTGATGATCTGAAGCATTTCTTGTGCTCAGCTCCAATACTCTCCTTACTCGATCTGCAACAATCGTTCGAGATTGAGAATGATGCATATGACTATGTTGTAGGCACAGTTCTCACTCAGCATGATCATTCGGTTTCATACCATAGTCACACACTCTCATATTATGTCTGGAAATACCCCACTTATGAAAAGAAAATGTATTCCAATGTGAAACACTTACGTCAATGGAAAAATTACATTTTGGGAAAGGAGACAATAATCCACACTGATGACAAGCCTTTGTAGTTCATACAGACACATGGGAAGTTGCATAACAATCGCCATCAGAAGTGTTCCACCTACCTGTAGCTCTTCCATATCAACATCAAGTATAAGACAGGGAGAAAAAATCATGTCATTGACTGGCTTAGTCAACCTCCCATGGCTGCACTCACCACCATGCTCCATTCCTATGGACATGAGGTATCTAAGTGGCCCCAACTTTATCAACAAGATATGGACTTCGCCACCACCTATCAACTCTTTGGTACAAGCGCGAATGTCACCGATTTTCACATTCATGATGGGTTGTTATGTCATCTTGGCCATCTTTGTGTTCCTGCAAGTGAGCGTGCAAAGTTGACCTAGGAGGCTCACTACAGTCGGATGGCAAGAAATTTTGGCGTGGAGAAAAATGTGGTCGTTCTACAGAAACATTTTTATTGGCCAAAGCTCTGAAAGGACGTCGACAAGTATATCAGATTCTTCACTGTATGTGCCATTTCCAAGCCATCCATCAAGAATAAAGGCTTATACACCCCTTTTCCTACTCCCGAGAGGCCTTGGGAATCCATCTCGATGGATTACACATCTGGCCTTTCATCCACCAAGCACAACAATGATTTTGTGCTTGTGGTAGTTGATCAGTTTTCAAAGATGGAAATCCTCACAACCTGCAAGAAGAGAATCACAGTAGCAGATACTCCCAAGCTCTTCTTCGAATGAGTGTGGGTCCATTTTGGGATACCACATACCATCATCTTCGATCAGGACAGTAGGTTCCTCAACACATTTTGGTCGAGTCTTTGGTCATTGTTGGACACCAAGCTCACTAAATCCACTACTTTCCACCCCCAAACTGATGGCCAAATAGACATCATCAATTGGATGATTATGCACATCTTGTGCATGTACAACTCTAAGCATCTATGTACCTGGGATGAGAGTCTCCCCTACGTTCAACACAGCTACGATAGGGATCTCCATAGCTCCATTGGCCATATCCCATTTCAGGTGGGGATGGGATTCCAACCCCTGGGTCCCATTGATGTTGCATTACTTCTTGCCACCACATAGGAAAAATCTTCCCATGTTCAGTCTGAGGCTGACAAAGCACCAAATTCATTGAGCAAATTCATCACATCTGCCAACAGGTCCATGAGATTTTTTCGAAAGCCAATGCTAAGTACAAGCATCACCATGATCAAAATAGGGTATCACACCAGTTTCAGGTGGGATACAAGGTCTGATTACATTTGCAAAACAAGTGCCTTACAGGACCCCATTAGAAGATTTTCTCACTTCATTATGGGCCTTACACTATCACCAAGGTTGTGGGTAGCAATTCGTTTGAGCTCAACACTCCACCCTTCCTTGGCTTACACCCAATGTTCAATGTGGACCTCCTTCAACCATATTTTCCACCCTTATTGGACACCTCAGAGATCATAGAACATCTGACACCAATAGAGCTCAATCTTGACTACATGGAACAAGCATCCATTGATCAGATAGTGGACACACAGGTCAAGGGCACTCGCCAACAGAGGATCCAGCTTTGTCGGGTTGTCAAGGCAGGACTAATCCTACACCAAGGAAAGGGGCTCACCCGGGGCCAAATTCAGTATAATTTTCCTCACCTGATGGGGGAACTCAACGCAATGGAGACCATTTCTTCCTAAGAGGGGAGGATTGATCCACGTGCATATTGGTGGCCACCCACCTATTCCAACTGGTTCCTCTTGACAGTTTTTAGTTTAGCATGTTCTTCTATACTTATTTGTAATTGTGGGTTGTACACTTCAGAGGTTGTATGAATCCCTACACATCTTCTATGTGGATATTGGTGGCCACCCACCTAATCCAACTGGCTTAGTTTGGAATTTTTCATGTCAGTACATCTTTGTGTACTTCCAGGGCCGTTTTGGGGCCCTAAACAGTGTTTTTTTGGCTTTCCACAATCAAACTATAGACAAAGTCAAAGTTTGATGGTGTAATGTGTATTTCTCGAAAATACCTTTCCAACGGGCTATCATGCACCTAAAACGGAGGTCGTATGCAAAAGTTACGACCCTGAGAAGTTGAGGTACCAACTTACACATCGCGACCCACATAACTTTTGGTGTTTCACCTCCTAGGGTTAAGTTTTTGGATGTCTAGGGTTTTTTCATTCATGAATAATGTTAAAAGGGCCTATGGAGCCACATTTTAATCATTCTTCTCATACGGATGCGCATAGCAGCCACATCTCTTCTTAGAGATAGCTACCATCATTCGAGCAAGTTGTTTCAGTTCTGCAGTGTTATAGTTTCAACTTATTTCATTTATTCAATAGAATTTGTTGTTCATTGGATATTTGTTGTTATCTCTGTGCTATTGTATTCATCCTGTTATTCTGTTCATTTCGCTCATAAATCTGGATCAAGTATTGTCAGTTTTTGAACATTTGGCACACGGGCTATCACTTCCTCATAATATCTAAATCCTCTGAAGATTAGGTCTTCCTCATTTTGGTCATCTAGAAATGTAGGGATCATGCCTAGGTTCTTGAAATGTCTTGTTATTATTCCTCCGGGGTCATCGTTTCCGGGGTTCCATATGCATAAAATTAATAATTTCAGAGCTTCTACCTCCTTTTTGGCATGTGGGTTGTTTAATAAGGTGAATCTCCCTACATTGATGTGAAATATACACCATATCCTCTTTTTACTAGACAATAAAGATTGAGCAATACCTGCTTCTAAGGTTTGGTATGTTATTTGTATTCCCAGTAGTATTTTGAGAACATACTTAGGTAATAAATGTGGGGGCACGGAGCACCTGAAAACCTTGATCTATGTGAAGTTCTTCTCCATGTACTAGTCATCCAAATACCTTAGGGTTTCAATAACTTATGAGGATAGTCTGTGGAGGGATCGTCCAAAACTAATTTGGAACAATAATTCCATAAAGTCATCAAAAATTTCATAAAAATGGTTTTCATAATTGCACTTCCATGGCTTAGAACAATAGATATGTATAAGTGGGAGGTCAAGATTTCATGCCCAGTTCATTCCAGGAAAGGAAACAAAAGAACAAATTGCATCAATCAAATCAGACGACGTATAAAAACTTGGTGCTTTGTTGATGTAGGATTCATTGGCATTGAGGAAGATATTATCTTTCAAGATATATGCCCAATTAAAAAATATCCCTCCTTCTATGCTTTGGACCAGGGGCACCCATTCTATTCTGAAGTGTAAATTGTCGACTTTCCCGTACAGATGACAAATCATTTCCATGAGGAGTCAATGCGCTTTAAGGTAATGTATGTTGTCTTTAATATGGAATGATGTATCCTTTTCCCACAATTCTTCTAGTGATCAAATGAAATTAGGGTTCTTTTTAGCAAATTCTTCCAAAAAATGCTTATTGAGGAAGCGTTCTAGTGTTGGTAACCTATACATATTGTGTATACTATCTACCCATAGTGAGGCAATAGGATTTCCTGCCTTATATGAGATTACTTGTGTTTGTGTTTTCATGTGTGTTTATGTGCATGGAGCTGCATCATTGTGTGGAAGAAGGGTTGCTTGGGCAGCTATAGCCTATATTCCACTCTTATTAATGTTTGAGTACACCTTCAAGTTGTTGTTCTCTGTCGAGAAATCCTAAGTGTTAAACATTATGTATATCTCATTCCATGAAGGACACTTATGGAGCCCATTATTCGAACCGATATCTATTATGAGAACACCTTCATGATTCATCATGTAAATTGGGGCATTAGGAATTGTATCCCTCCTACGGTGGCCTTAAGCTCATGACATTTTATATCAGGTGCACCCTAATAATTCAAAGAGGAAAGAGGGTTTCATAGAGAGCTATACAATTTACCATAGCGACCACAAATGTAATTGAATTCAAAATAACCTAACATTTTGTATATTAAATTAAATTATGTCTAATAATTGTGAAAATTCAATCAATCAAATATGAACGTTGGAATTCCCTAGATGATCATCAATCCATGAATGCTCATCAATTCAAGTTTTACATAGGCAAAAGAGTACAATCTATTGTCATGTTGTGTACTCCTTCTTTGTGGCAATGGAATTGCGGGTGGGGATTTAAAAAGATAAGAATTGGGTATGACAAGAGGTTTGGGCCCACGTGCAAATATCCTCCTGCAAGGCTTGCGGGAAGAAGTTATGTGTGTACATGTTTGCAAAGAATCATTTGCGAGTGGAGGATTTAACAAAACAAATCATGACTTTCCTATTAGGCATGCATAGGAGGATTCTCCTGCAAGGTTTGTGGGAGTCATTTTTGTGGGGAAAAGGTTCCTTATTATGACTTAAATCCTTCCATGAGCACAATTTTGATTGGTTTGCGGGTAGCAAGTTGTAGGAGAATGAATATAAGTTTTCATTTTAGCAAGGAATCCACATGTGAGGGATTCTCCTGCAAAGCTTGTAGATGGAAAAGGTTTATCGAAGAAAATGCTTCAACGTATAAATGAGAATGAGTCTAACTAGTTCGCGGGGTCGAAGAGAAATATCTAAAAAGGAGTGCAAAAGTGTTCCTATTAAAACAAGGTTGTGTGGCAGTTGAGTCCCTGCCAAGGAGGTTAGAAAGCAAATTTTGAAAAATGGGGTCGAAGTGTAAATGAAACGAAGTGTTTGGTGCAAAATGTATATGAGGGAAATGTTGTGTGCAAGGTGCATATTTTAGAAGATGGGGCAAAAGTAAATGACGGTTGGCAGGCCAAACACCATCTAATTTTTGAAAGTATATTGCAAACATTTTTTTTTTAAGTATATAAGAAAGTAAAAAATTTGTTGACGATGCAAAATTAAATTTGGAAATTTAAATGCATTTTCAATGTGGACTGGTGAAAGATAAAAATATATGATGACATAAAACTAATAGGAGATAAGAAATATAAAATATTTAATGTATTTGTGAACATTTTCCATACGGACTACTGAAGGATAAGAATAAAAGTCTAACATATCAAAAAAATAAATGCATTTGTTATACAAAGTGTTGAAAGATAAGAGTAGAGTCTTTAGGATACAAAAATTTAGATGCATTTTTATTTGAAATCTGTCAGAAAATAGAAGTTTGTTACATACCACTGCAAATTTTGAAATATACAAAAAAAACAAAGTGTATTACATATAAACCGTAATTTCAATGCATTTGTCATGTAGACTGGAATTAGGGCTCCCNTGATCCAGGTGGATATTGGTGGCCACCCACCTATTCCAACTGGCTCTTTATGCTTCTCTGGATTTTTCCTCTTCCTCTTTTCTTTTTCTTTCCTCCTCTTATTTCTTCTTTATGTCTTCCTCCTCTTTTTCTTTATTTTCCTTTTCTTCTTATTCCTTCCTTTTTCTCTCTTCCTCTTCTTTCCTTTTCTTTTCAACTGCTTCTCTAGCCTTTTCTTGTGCTTTATTTTTTTCTGCAGCTTTGTGGGAAACTTCTTTTTCTTTTATTTCCTCTTTATCTTTTCTTTTCATTTCTTCCTTTAACTTCATCTTTTTCTCTATCTCAAGCTTGTTGGTTGCCTCTTCTTCTTTATTTTTCTCTTGATCTTTCTCTAGTATTGATCCAGGTGGATATTGGTGGCCACCCACCTATTCCAACTGGCTCCTCTAGACAGTTTTTAGTTCATCATGTTCTTTTTGACTTCTTTGTAATTGTGGGTTCTACACTTTCGAGGTTGTATGAATCCCTACACATATTCCAAGTGGATATTGGTGGCCACCCACCTAATCCAACTGGCTTAGTTTGGAATTTTTCATGTCAGTACATCTTTTTGTAATTCCAGGGTCGTTTTCGGGACCTAAACAGTGTTTTTTGTATTTCCACAATCAAACTATATATGGAGTTATAGTATGATAGTGTAATGTGTAGTTCTAAAAACTACCTTTCCAATGGGCTATCACATGCCTAAAACGGAGGTCGTATGAAAAATTTAAGACCCCAAGAAATTGAGGTACCAACTCACACATCGGTGCCCACATAACTTTTGGCATTTCACCTCCTAGGGCTAGGTTTTTTTATGTATAGGGTTTTTCCATTCATGAATAATGTTAAAAGGGCCTCTGGAGCCTCATTTTAATCATTCTTATTAGATGGATGTGCATAGCAGCCACATCTCTTCTCAGAGATAGCTACCACCATTCGAGCAATTTGTTTCATTTTTGTAGTTTTACAGTTTCATCCTATTTCATTTATTCAATAGAAGATAGTGTTCACTGGATATCGTTTGTTATATCTGTGTTATTGTATTCAGTCTATTAGTCAGTTTGTTCCACTCATAAATCTGGATCAGTGGTATCAAAGAAATTGACTTTTCATTTATTTTTCTTCGTGCATGTCGCCGACAAGATCTAGGTACAAGAAGTTGGGACTCGAACCAGTCAATCCTTTGCAAGATCGGTCATGCCGAGCTCGAAAACAACCCATGGGGGATGAAAATAAATATGATGGAGCTGGAGATCCTTTTAAAATGTTGCTCGAGGAATCCCTTGCGCGCCAAAGGAAGGAAATGATGGACAAGTTTGCACAGATCCTTCGGCGGTTGCCCAAAAGAGAAGCATCTTTATCAAGCATCCATGCAACCCACTTCAAAGTACAGGTAAATTTTTATATTCCATTATTTGAAGGACTAATAGATGCAGATGTTGTAGATAAATGGTTGAATCTACTCGAAGGGTATTTTCCGGTCCAAAATTTTTCTGATAGGGAAAAAATTACTTTTGCACTCCTCAAGGTCGTCGCCCATGTTAAGGACTGGTGGGAAACTTAATCTAAGCAAAGGGCCATAGAAGAATATGTAATATTTCCAATCACCCCCACATGGGATTCCTTTAGGGATGCCATTAAAGAATAGTACTGCCCTGTTGGAAGCTACAAGAACCAATACACCAGATGGACCACCCTATGTCAGAAAAGGGACCAGACAATACCAAATTTCACTAATATTTTCCATACCTTGTGCACCAAATTGGGTATCAAAGACTCTGAACGACATCTAGTGCTCAAATATTTTGGATGTTTGCATAGATACATTCAAACGGAATTAGAGTTTCTGGACATCACATCATTGGGTATGGTGTATAGAAATGTTGTCAAGATCGAGCAGAAATTTAAGTAGAAGAGGCGAGAGTTTGGATCCACAAACTCGTCAAAGTAGAAGCAGGGAAAAGACAGCCCCAACCCAGACAACAAAGGACGAATAAAATATTTCCACTCTCAGGACAACTAGTCCAAGCCACAACACAAGAAGGGAAATGAGAAGTCAAAGAAGGACACACAAAAATGGTGTGAATACCATAAAATTCCTTGGCACAACACCGAAGAATGTCTCTCCAAGCAGTCACTCATGGCTGACATGAACGCTTCTGAGTCAGAGGTTGATTCTGACTTCGAATCAAATCCAGAATTAGGGAAGCAAATTATCGATGTTGAACCCAGTGCCATGGTCGCTACCACCAAAATCCAGCCAAGTGAACCGAAAGAACCAGAGGAAGGGGAATTCCTCTTTCACTCGTAGATGTGGGTAAAGGGGAATTTTATTCATTTCATTATCGATAGCAGAATCAAAAGAACCTGATATCAGCAACAGTTTTCAAGCGGTTTGACCACCAACGGAATTGCAATCGCATCCCTACACCAACGGTTGGGTTCTCCAAGAAAGAGATCTTCATGTCAACCAACAGTGTCGTCTACCCTATGGCATCAAGCCCTTCAAAGATGAGGTATTATGTGATATTTCTCCCCTTGAATTTTGTGATGTTCTTTTAGGACAACCATATTTGTGGAAGAGACATGTTGTGTATGAGTCTAGACCCCACAGTGTTATTATTACTTTGGGTAGACAATTGTACAGGATACCAGAGGTGGCGCCACCTACTGCTATTTCTTTAATATCTACTAAGCAATGCAATAAGGTCATTTCACAGACCGGGAAGTTTGTCTTCTTTGTGATACATTCCCATAGTAAGAAGAAGGTCGTTGCCACATCCATGGCCTCTACATAGAGTCTATTTTTTTAGCAGAAGCAAGTGGACAAGATCGTGGAAGAGTATAGATACATATTCTCCTCATCCACCAGGGTACCGACGCACTGCCAAGTCAAGCATCCAATTGATCTAACCCTCAGTGCATCTCTTCCTACTGGACCAATATATCATCGCTCGTTGATGGAAAATGATGAAATCAAGCGTCAAATCCAAGAGTTTCTTCAAAAGGGGCACATCATACCTAGCTCCTCCCCTTGTGGAAGCCTGATTGTACTGGTGCAGAATAAAGATGGGACTTGGCGGCTT
The DNA here is from genome assembly GCA_010110895.2 of Picea sitchensis. Classification (NCBI taxonomy): domain Eukaryota; kingdom Viridiplantae; phylum Streptophyta; class Pinopsida; order Pinales; family Pinaceae; genus Picea; species Picea sitchensis. Next base: position 29,530 of record SNQJ01S0152307.1, on the reverse strand, counting down.
TGCATTGATTACAGATCGTTAAACAAAATCAGAGTCAGGAACCGGTACCCAATTCCAATAATTGATGACCTTCTTGACCAACTCAAGGGGGGATATTTCTTCAGCAAGATTGATCTAAAGTATGGCTAACACCAGGTTCCCATCGAACCAACTGATGTATGGAAGACAACTTTCAGATCTAAAGAAGGTCTCTTCGAATGGATGGTCATGCCCTTTGTCTTAACAAATGCACCAACCACTTTTATGAGGTTGATGGATGATGTATTAAGACCTTTCACCAACTCTTTTTTGGTGGTATATTTGGATGACATCCTCATCTTCAGCATAACTTGAGAGGAGCACATGCAGCATATTCAATAGGTTTTGAGCACTCTATGGCAGCACAAGCTATATGCCAACTTGGAAAAATTATCCTTTGGAATGAATAGGGTCGAATACTTGGACTACATTGTTGATGAGCATGGGGTACATGTTAATCCAACTAAGATCCAAGTCATCCATGACTAGCCAGCCCCGACCACACTCTCCGAGCTTCGTAGCTTCCTGGGATTGGCCAACTTCTACCGACGATTCATGTTAGGATTCTCCCATATTGCATGGGACCTCAGCCAAGTGACCAAGGGTGGTGGCAGGGAAAATTTCGCATGGGGGAAGGAAAAACAACGATCATTTGATGATCTGAATCATTGCTTGTGCTCAGCTCCAGTACTCTCCTTACTCGATCTGCAACAATCGTTCAATATTGAGACTGATGCATCTGACTATGTTGTAGGTTCAGTTCTCACTCAGCATGATCATTCGATTTCATACCATAGTCACACACTCTCATATTATGTCCGGAAATACCCCACTTATGACAAGAAAATGTATTCCAATGTGAAACACTTTCGTCAATGGAAAAATTACATTCTGGGAAAGGAGACAATAATCCACACTGATGACAAGCCTTTGCAGTTCATACAGACACAGGGGAAGTTGCATAACAATCGCCATCAGAAGTGTTCCACCTACATGTAGCTCTTCCATATCAACATCAAGTATAAGACAGGGAGAAAAAATCATGTCATTGACTGGCTCAATCAACCTCCCATGGTTGCACTCACCACCATGCTTCATTCCTATGGACATGAGGTATCTAAGTGGCCCCAACTTTATCAGCAATATTTGGACTTCGCCACCACCTATCAGCTCTTGGGTACAAGCGTGAATGTCACCGATTTTCACATTCAGGATGGACTGTTATGTCATCTTGGCCATCTCTGTGTTCCTGCAAGTGAGCGTGAAAAGATGATCTGGGAGGCTCACTACAGTCGGATGGCAGGAAATTTTGGCGTGGAGAAAAATGTGGTTGTTCTACAGAAAAATTTTTATTGGCCAAAACTCTGAAAGGACGTCGAAAAGTATATACGATCTTTCACTGTCTGTGCCATCTCCAAGCCATACATCAAAAATAAAGGCTTATACACCCCTTTTCCTACTCCCGAGAGGCCTTGGGAATCCATCTCGATGGATTACACATCTGGCCTTTCATCCACCAAGCACAACAATGAGTGTGCGCTTGTGGTAGTTGATCAGTTTTCAAAGATGGCCATCCTCACAACCTGCAAGAAGAGAATCACAGTAGCAGATACTCCCAAGCTCTTCTTCGAATGAGTGTGGGTCCATTTTGGGATACCACAGACCATCATCTTCGATCAGGACAGAAGGTTCCTCAGCACATTTTAGTCGAGTCTTTGGTCATTGTTGGACACCAAGCTCACTAAATCCACTACTTTCCACCCCCAAACTGATAGCCAAATTGGCCTCATCAATTGGATGATTGTGCACTTCTTGTGCATGTACAACTCTAAGCATCTATGTACCTAGGATGAGAGTCTCCCCTATGTTCAACACAGCTAAGACAGGGCTCTCCATAGCTCCATTGGCCATAGCCCATTTCAGGTGGGGATGGGATTCCAACCCTTGGGTCCCATTGATGTTGCATTACTTCTTGCCACCACATAGGAAGAATCTTCCCATGTTCAGTCTGAGGTTGACAAAGCACCAGATTCATTGAGCAGATTCAGCACATCCGCCAACAGGTCCATGAGAATTTTCCGAAAGCCAATGCTAAGTACAAGCATCACCATGATCAAAATAGGGTATCGCACCAGTTTCAGGTGGGATACAAGGTCTGATTAAATTTGCAAAACAAGTGCCTTACAGGACCCCATTAGAAGCTTTGCCCATTTCATTATGGGCCTTATACTATCACCAAGGTTGTGGGTAGCAATGCTTTTGAGCTCAACAGTCCACCCTTCCTTGGCTTACACCCAATGTTCAATGTGGACCTCCTTCGACCATATTTTCCACCCTTATTGGACACCTCAGAGATCACAGAACAGCTGACACCAATAGAGCTCAATCTTGACTACATGGAACAGACATCAATTGATCAGATAGTGGACACACAGGTCAAGGGCACTCGCCAGTAGAGGATCCAGATTTATCGGGTTGTCAAGGCAGGACTACTCCTACACCAAGGCAAGGGGCTCACCCGGGGCCAAATTCAGTATAATTTTCCTCACCTGATGGGGGAAATAAACGCAATGGAGACCATTTCTTCCTAAGAGGGGAGGATTGATCCACGTGAATATTCATGGCCACCCACCTATTCCAACTGGATCCTCTTGACAGTTTTTAGTTCAACATGTTCTTCTATACTTATTTGTAATTGTGGGTTGTACACTTTAGAGGTTGTATGAATCCCTACACATCTTCTATGTGGATATTGGTGGCCACCCACCTAATCCAACTGGCTTAGTTTGGAATTTTTCATGTCAGTACATCTTTATGTACTTCCAGGGACGTTTTGGGGCCCTAAACAGTGTTTTTTTGGCTTTCCACAATCAAACTATAGACGAAATCAAATTTTGATGGTGTAATGTGTAGTTCTCGAAAATACCTTTCCAACAGGCTATCACGCACCTAAAATGGAGGTTGTATGCAAAAGTTATGACCTCGAGAAGTTGAGGTACCAACTTACACATCGCGACCCACATAACTTTTGGTGTTTCACCTCCTAGGGTTAAGTTTTTGGATGTCTATGGTTTTTTCATTCATGAATAATGTTAAAAGGGCCTATGGAGCCATATTTTAATCATTCTTCTCAGACGAATGCGCATAGCAGCCACATCTCTTCTCAGAGATAGCTACCATCATTCGAGCAAGTTGTTTCAGTTCTGCAGTTTTATAGTTTCAACTTATTTCATTTATTCAATAGAATTTATTGTTGATTGGATATTTGTTGTTATCTCTGTGTTATTGTATTCATTCTATTATTCTGTTCATTCCGCTCATAAATCCGGATCAAGTATTGTCAATTGTTGAACATTTTTCACGCGGGCTATCACTTCCTCATAATACCTAAATCCTCTGAAGATTAGGTCTTCCTCATTTTGGTCATCTGGAAATGTAGGGATCATGCCTAGGTTCTTGAAATGTCTTGTTATTATTCCTCTGGGGTCATCATTTCTAGGGTTCCCTATGCATAAAATTAATAATTTCAGAGCTTCTACCTCCTTTTTGGCATGCGGGTTGTTTAATAAGGTGAATCCCCCTACATTGATGTGAAATATACACCATATCCTCTTTTTACTAGCCAATAAAGATTGAGCAATACCTGCTTCTAAGGTTTGGTATGTTATTTGTATTCCCAGTACTATTTTGAGAACATACTTAGGTAATAAATGTGGGGGCACGAAGCACCTGAAAACCTTGATCTATGTGAAGTTATTCTCCATGTACTAGTCATCCAAATCCTTTAGGGTTTCAACAGGTTATGAGGATAGTCTCTGGAAGGATCGTCCAAAACTAATTTGGAACAATAATTCCATAAAGTCATAAAAAATTTCATAAAAATGGTTTTCATAATTGCACTCCCATGGCTCAGAACAATAGATATGTATGAGTGGGAGGTCAAGATTCCATGCCCAGTTCATTCCAGGAAAGGAAACAGAAGAACAAATTGCATCAATCAAATCAGACGACGTATAAAAACTTGGTGCTTTGTTGATGTAGGATTCATTGGCATTAAGGAAGATATTATCTTTCAAGATATATGCCCAATTAAAAAATATCCCTCCTTATATTCTTTGGACCAGGGGCACCCATTCTATTCTGAAGAGTAAATTGTCGACTTCCCCGTACAGATGACGGATCATTTCCATGAGGAGTCAATATGGCGCTTTAAGGTAATGTATGTTGTCTTTAATATGGAATGATGTATCCTTTTCCCACAATTCTTCTAGTGATTAAATTAAATTAGGGTTCTTTTTAGCAAATTCTTCCAAAAAATGCTTATTAAGGAAGCATTCTAGTGTTGGTAACCTATACATGTTGTGTATACTATCTACCCATAGTGAGGCAATAGGATTTCTTGCCTTATATGAGATTACTTGTGTTTTTGTTTTCATGTGTGTTTATGCCCATGGAGCTGCATCATTGTGTGGAAGAAGGGTTGCTTGAGCAGCTATAGCATATATTCCACTCTTATTAATGTTTGAGTATAGCTTCAAGTTGTTGTTCTCCGTTGAGAAATCCTCAGTGTTAAACATTATGTATATCTCATTCCATGAAAGACACTTATGGAGCCCATTATTCGAACCGATATCTATTATGAGAACATCTTCATGATTCATCGTGCAAATTGGGGCATTAGGAATTGTATCCCTCCTACGGTGGCCTTAAGCTCATGACATTCTATATTAGGTGCACCCTAATAATTCAAAGAGGAAAGAGGGTTTCACATAGAGCTATACAATTTACCATAGCGACCACAAATGTAATGAATTCAAAATACTTATTAATGTTTGAGTACACCTTCAAGTTGTTGTTCTCCATCGATAAATCCTCAGTGTTAAACATTATGTATATCTCATTCCATGAAGGACACTTATGGAGCCCATTATTCGAACCGATATCTATTATGAGAACACCTTCATGATTCATCGTGTAAACTGGGGCATTAGGCATTGTATCCCTCCTACGGTGGCCTTAAGCTCATGACATTCTATATCAGGTGCACCCTAATAATTCAAAGAGGAAAGAGGGTTTCACAGAGAGCTATACAATTTACCATAGCGACCACAAATGTAATGAATTCAAAATAACCTAACATTTTGTATATTAAATCAAAGTATGTGTAATAATTGTGACAATTCAATCAATCAAATACCAACGTTGGAATTCCCTAGATGATCATCAATCCATGAATGTTCATCAATTCAAGTTTTACATAGGCAGAAGAGTACAATCTATTGTCATGTTGTGTACTCCTTCTTTGTGGCAATGGAATTGCGGGTGGGGATTTAAAAAGATAAGAATTGGGTATGACAAGAGGTTTGGGCCCACGCGCAAATATCCTCCTGCAAGGCTTGCGGGAAGAAGTTATGTGTGTACATGTTTGCAGAGAATCATTTGCGAGTGGAGGATTTAACAAAACAAATCATGACTTTCCTATTAGGCCTGCATATGAGGATTCTCCCGCAAGGTTTGTGGGAGTCATTTTTGTGGGGAAAAGGTTCCTTATTATGACTTAAATCCTTCCGTGCGCACAATTTTGATTGGTTTGTGGGTAGCAGGTTGTAGGAGAATGAGTATAATTTTTCATTTTAGCAAGGAATCCACATGTGAGGGATTCTCCTGCAAATCTTGTAGATGGAAAAGGTTTATCGAAGAAAATGCTTCAATGTACAAATGAGAATGAGTCTAACTAATTCGCGGGGTCAAAGAGAAATATCTAAAAAGGAGTGCAAAAGTGTTCCTATTAAAACAAGGTTGTGTGGCAGCTGAGTCCCTGCCAAGGAGGTTAGAAAGCAAATTTTGAAAAATGGGGTCGAAGTGTAAATGAAACGAAGTGTTTGGTGCAAAATGTATATGAGGGAAATGTTGTGTGAAGTTGTCTATTTTGGAAGATGGGGCAAAAGTAAATGACGGTTGGCAGGCCGAGCACCATCTAATTTTGAAAAGTATATAGCAAACATTTTTTTTTTGAAAGTATATAAGAAAGTAAAAAATTTGTTAACAGTGCAAGATTAAATTTGGAAATTTAAATGCATTTTCAATGTGGACTGGTGAAAGATAAAAATATATGATGACATAAAACTAATAGGAGATAAGAAATATAAAAAATTTAATGTATTTGTGAACATTTTTCCATACGGACTGCTGAAGGATAAGAATAAAAGTCTAACATATTAAAAAATAAATGTGTTTGTTATACAGAGTGTTGAAAGATAAGAGTAGAGTCTTTAGGATATAAAAATTTAGATGCATTTTTATTTGAAATCTGTCAGAAAATAGAAGTTTGTTACATACCATTGCAAATTTTGAAATATAAAAAAAAAACAAAGTGTGTTACATATAAACCGGAATTTCAATGCGTTTGTCATGTAGACTAGGATTGGGGCTCCCGCGAACCATTAGAGAAATATTTACAAGAAACAGGATTGTGGAAAGAAGATAGAGTGCAACAGCTGCAAAAGAAAATAAATGGAAAGGTATAAGTGTTTGCCTATACATGTTTATTTAAGAAAGCGGAAT